>BQNB010101225.1:0-24520 GCA_026074375.1 Tanacetum coccineum | reverse complement strand
GGGTTATTACATTCGAACAAAGGGTTGAAAATGTAATTGAAGGAATAGGTTGAGGAAGATTAAGTGGTACGGTTGATAATTTAATGTAGTGTGAGGAGTCAATATTAGTAATATGTGGAGAATGATTCTTTTGCATAGATATCCCGTTTTCTTTCAAAAAAAAGGCCTAACTCATAATAAAACGGGTGATGTGTATTGCATTCGTATCTTCTAAATAACAACCATTTCTTAAAATTCTTTGACCAAACTCATCTTCCATTAAATTCTTCTCACCTAAAACACATACCTTTTTATTACAACTAGTCCAGCTAAACTTTTGCACCTTATTATGACCATTGGTCAGAAACCGAATTCATTTCTATCCTACCCCGAATTACTACTACATTAAAATCTTCAACTACCACTCCTTAAATTTCTTCAACCACCACTATAAACACAAAGAAAAACACAAAACCTATAACCATAATATATAGTACCAGTGAATAACAAGAAAACACAAACCCTAAAACCATAGTATATACCACCGATGATCATGATGCTAGACGGGTTCATCACGTTAATAGATGTAAGTTGTAACTGCGTATACTTTGTATAATAATATGATACATGCATTTGTTTATGTGTTACATCTATTGATTATTTATCTTAGCATTTGCATATTAATGATCATGCATGCCTTTTCTTTTGTTCTTACTTTAAATGTATGTTTTTCTTATAATATCTATGTTTTTCTATGATGGATCTAGATTTTCTAAGTAAATGAAGAGTCTTTTTTTGCTTGCAAGTATATTGTAAATCAAAGATAAATACATATTACTGTTTTAGCTACTATTTTTGGTGTTTGATTTTGTGGTATAGGGTTATGGGTGTTTTATCTAGGGTAAATAATGGTTTACTCCTCTATTTTAGTCAATTTATATAAGTCAAGGTTCAACTTTTGTTGATTAGTTATATTAGTTTTGATTTGTTGTTAAATCTCTTAGTTTTGTCAATATTAAACGAGGATATGTTGATATTTAAAAAAAAATTAAACAAGATTGTATGTATTTTTTATTTCAAACGTTTTAGAAAAATATATATGAATCTCACTTTGTTGTTGTTTGGTTGAACTTATTGTGCTGATATCTTATATTATAGCAATGTTTGAACTGAAAGCAAAAATATATGAAGGATTTTTTTTATGGTGGAACACAAAAAAGAACATTAGATCTGAAGTAAAATTGGGTTTTTATTCAGAAAAGAGAAAACAGGAAGATACAAGATCATAATTAGTGGTTGTCACGTCACGTCGGTGTAATTGTTTTGAATTCGAGTTTATATATGTTATAATTACAATATGAGCAACTTTCGATCTCTTTGACTGATTTTATTATAAGCTCCTACCATTTTGCCTATTTGACCCGTGAGAGATTAAAATTCATCCAACCAACCCATTCTAAAGTAAATGGGTCCAACTTACATATCTTATATTGCTAAACATTACTCAATTCTTATTGTTTTTGCTTGCAGATCTTAGGTAAAGCACACGATAAAAGAGGTGAAGTGGACGCAACACGACTCCTCTACCACATTATGATGTAGTACATATTTAATTACTTTTGCTTCATCATTACAAAGTGCGCGCCATCTTCCCCTAATACAAGACGGATTGGACAACCATCACCCTTGTCCTTGTTGGAAAATAAAAGATTCACCTCATAAGGAAGGGATCTCCTATATTAAGCAACCAATAAGGACACATAAAGAAAGTAAGATGCAAGTGAATATAACTCGCGAGGGTAGTTATTTATTTAGACAAAGATGTAATGCACTCTTTAGACTTTCAAATCCAAGTGCTCGTAGCTCCCCTCCTTTTGTAATAAGATCACATGCAGTGTGTAAAGGGCCATGATTTTTAGAGCATATCTCTTCCAAAATGATATTTGAGATAATCTCTTTTACTTTTTATAATCTTGGATCAAGAAGCATCATATCCGTGTATGCATTTTGCTGTTAATCCAGAAGTTCAATAGTAATCCAACAGTTTATCTCAAATTTCATTTTGGAAGAGATATGTGACAACCATGACTTAAGCAGGTTAGTCAAACCGTTAGTGTTGACTTATGTGTCTGTTATGTGATTCTATGTGTTTATATGTGTTTTTATGTGTTTATGAGCTTTTGGTAATCAATCTATTGAGTGTGATCATCTCAATGAGATTAGAATGATGGGGAAATTTGTTGAGTTCATTTCGTTCATTTTTAATGACAAAGAAATGATTGTTGGTAATTGAGCGTTTGCAGATTAATTGTGTAAGTAAATATATACGTATACGTATTTTGTGTTAGTTATCTAAGATAGGTTTAGCGTTTAAGTGTTAGATTAAGAAAATGTAAAAAAATTAAAAAATCTTTCAATCCAACCTTTACTTTTCAATAAAAATCTTTCCATCATTTGACGCAAATACGTTAAAAGTATAGTCAAATTAATTAAAGTTTTTATAAAAACTTAAGGTTTTAATTGTAAATATAAAATAAAATAAAAATTAAAAAAATATATATATAAATACGTAATTCGGCCGAGTATGGGGATAAAAGAAAAAAAAGAATTAAAATACTAATCATAATCTAATAACTATTTAGAGTTAGTTTAGGACTCTCCTAGATGCCTATATATACAAAACTAAAATCCCTAATTCTCCCCATTCACTTGTGTCGACCGGCCAAAGAAGGAGAAAGCAAGAAACGAAATTTTTTTGGTTTAATCTTAAGGTACGAATTCGATTTGTTAATTCTAGTTCGTTTATTTTCCTAGTAATCGAAACGTGATGGATTAGGGTTTAAATTAAGTTTTATAAATTAGGGTTTGTAATATCCAGAAAGTTTAAGATATAATAATGTTAGTTTAATCATTAGATTAATTAAATTAGTGATATGAACATGTATTAGGGCTTAGATCACTCGAATTTGATGTTTAATTCACTGCAGAAAGTTAGGCAGTTTTGTAACGAGCATAACTCGGTCATAAAAGATCAAATAAATGATTTACAACATACTGGAGATAACCTCAGAGAGTCTACTTTCTAGAAAAGCTAGCCTCATAAGTTTTTATGGTCGGGAAGTGGGTCAAATGGTCATTACAAAATCAGTGTGTAAAACAGTGACGAATTTCAGTTTTGGTTTTGATTTTTCTAAAAATACTTAGACACTGAGTTAGAGGCTCTAAGTCACGTGGAAGTTAGTTCATATATTGTGTGTGACCTCTGAATTTTGGCTAAGGTCATAGTGGGGTCTAAGTTGGGTAATTAATGCCATACTTTTAGAAGGTCAGATTCTGGACGAATTTTAAACACTTTGGATTAATGAATTTCTAAGGGGTATTTATAAAAGGGTAGTGACTTTGGGAGAGCTATGAGAGGTTCATAGGACATATATGTAGCATGATGAATTTTGGTTTGAATTATGGGAGTGTTTAAGTAGTGCGTTTAGGGCGCGCATGTAAGAGTAAAATTCTGCTTAAAATCAGAAAGTTTAAGGAGTAGCATTTAAGTATAAATGAAATATGTAAGAATGAGTAAAGGTTTTAAATGATTATAGGACTATGATAGATAGCCTAGGTATCCATCATAGTTGAGGTTACATCATATTGGGTTGAATGCCTAATTGATGGTAGCTAATAATGTGTTTAATTGTTTAGATTGTTCGTGAAATTTTGTGAAGTTTTGTTGGATCTTTTTGGAAGCTAAGCATCAGGTGAGTTTCATAGCCCCTTTTTCTTATGTTTTATTGGGGTGAAAATGATGCTATGTGTTAAACTGTTTTAGTTGCTATGATTATTTGCTACGTGTTATTGTTTCGTGAATAGTTCGGTTGGGAGTGGTCTTTACTACTCAACTCAAACCAACTGAAGGGTTGAAATAATACCTACTGAATTGTGTGGAAAGGCTCCATGGCTTAGTGATCAATTGGAGTAGTTTGTGATGTGATTAGTTCGGTTGGGAGTGGTCTTTACTACTCAATCAAATCCAACTGAAGGGTTGAAATAATACTCAATGATGTGTGGTCCAGGCCTAAGTATAAGTTCCAGCTGGTTCCTACCCATTGGTCGTAAGATTGGATCGGGGGTAACGTTCCTACCCATTTGGTTATGAGATTGGATCGGGGGTAACGTTCCTACCCAAATTATTGTTAGTTGTTGGATCGCGGGACACGTTCCGTTCCCATGTTTGTGATTGGTTGCTTAATTGTCCTATATTGTTTTAATGATCACAGTAATTTGGTTTAAAGGTTTTAATTGTGTGTCTTAAACCTATGACTCTCACCAACCATTGTGTTGACCCAACCGTTTGTGTTACGTTTTAAGCATCATTTCACGTGAGCATGATGGAAAGAAGATTTGAAAGAAGTGGCTAGTAAGAGACCATATGATGTCATGAAGATTTCTATTACTTGTCTTGAATTTTTGCATTGTTTGAATTTGAATAATTGTTGCATGTCTTTCTATTGGCGAGAACTTTCGTTTCATCAATAAAGACACCTTTTGGATTTTTGGTTAGGTTTTAGGTATTGTTATGACACTATGTGTCTTTGCTTTACCTTAGCTTTCATTTTAGTATTCTCTATAGAGACACCGTGTGTTGTAATGATATCCATTCTTGTTTACGCCTCGCGTTTCCGCCTTGGTGGGGTGTGACATATTGGTATCAGAGCTGATGGTTATAGAGAACTAAGTGGTTGAGCCTAGACTATAGCTTAAGAGTCTCTCATATAGATGCATTTAGGGCCTATGTGTAAGTATATACTAATTATGCTTATTTTCCCAAAGTTTTATAAAGTACCTTATACTATATACTATATATATATATATATATATATATATATATATATATATATATATATATATATATATATAATAATATAATAAGTATCATTTACTTTGTATTTCCGAGATCTGTGTCCTGATATAGTCTATGTTATGTGATCTATTGTAGTATGTCTCCTCCTATCCGTAGAAAATATCGTGCTTCAGTGGCTTTTGCAACTGGGTGTAGGAGGATTAACAAAATCAGACGGGGTAACCGCAAGATTCGAGTTCCCATTGCTATGTGGCCTTGTAAAGTTGAAGAAAAGATGACGTTGAAAGAGGTTGATGGAGAAACAATCCAGGAGTTTGAAACGAAGATAATTGCCAAGGATGGCACTATCATCAGAGTTCCGGGAAATTTCAAGGGTACGAAACGTCAGAAGAAGAGTCAGTAGAACGACCAGGGAAACGCGACCTGTATGAATTTGTGAATCATCCACAACTTCAGCAAAGGAGTCACAGGAATGAGTTTGCACCACGTCGACTATCCCAGTCAAGTGGTAACTTGAATGGATGGTTAGTAGAGGACGAGGATGAAGTTGAAAGGAATGAAGTGGATTCAGACCTTGAGTCTAACTGCAATAGCAAGCTCTGTGGGGAGAAGAACACTAAAGCTATATCGTGACTAGTGCGTCTTATCACTGTCCATAGGTGTTCCAAGTAGTTGTTAAGATTTTTAGCTTGTTTTGTTTTCTTTCGCTTTGGAGCCATATTAGGATGTTATTTTACGATGTTGATTAAGTATTATTAATAAAAGTGATTACTAGGATTATTCTTTGTGTTATGTGTTGGGTTTATTTGTTTCAAGGTGCTATGTGGTGTATTTAATTGTATGAAGTGTCTTCATAGGAGGGAGTACAACTGTGAAAGGGGGCATCTATAATTATGGTGGCCAACATAATTATACATGCGCCACGACACAGGTGGACTTGCAAGTATGATTACATGGATTATTGTTGATGTGCTGTATGTGTGCATATGGTTATTGATTGTATGATGAGATTCTGATCCGTATTATATCGTCTAATGAATATAATTTTTATATCTTATAGAAAATGGCTCCAAACCGACGAAGTGGTCCTAGCAGTAGCAACAACAACGAGAATCCCGACGTTGCTACTGTCATCGCACAGCAACTACAAGCCATCATCACTCAAGTAGCTAACAATACGAACAATGCTAATAATGGTAATAACGGTGGTGGAAATGGAAATGATGGGAACAATGGATGCTCTTTTAAGACATTCCAATCTTGCAATCCCAAGGAGTACGATGGGAAAGGTGGTGCAATAGCGCTTACTCGTTGGATCGAGAAAATGGAAAATGTAATTGATAACAGTGGGTGTGCCGAGAACCAAAAAGTAAGATATGCTACTAGCTCACTAGTAAATAAGGCCTTGACTTGGTGGAACACCCAATGTCAAGCAAGAGGACGTGTGGCTGCAATGGCTTTATCATGGAACGATTTTAAAGCATTAATGGTTGAAGAATTCTGCCCAAGTAATGAAATGGAAAAGTTAGAGAATGAGTTCTGGAATCACAAGATGGTAGGAGCTAATCATGCTGCTTACACAGATAGATTTCATGAGTTGGCCAAGTTGGTCCCACATTTAGTTACACCTGAGTCATCTCGTATTAAGAGGTACATTGCTGGACTGGCTCCTGAGATTAGAGGAATGCTTTGGGCAACCCAACCAACTACTATTCAGACTGCAATATTGAGGGCTGGAATACTTACTGATGAAGCAGTCAGCTGCGGTACTTTGACAAAAGGTAGTGATAAGAGAAAGGGAGTAGATGAGCCTAGTAAGACTGGAGGATTTTGGAAAGACAACAAGAAGGCAAAGACGGGAACTGGGTTCGTGGCAACAACTCCTGCTAGAAATGAAGCCGGGAACTCAAATCCTAAGTGTAACAAGTGCTTTACTCATCACCCAGTAAATGGATTCTGCAGATTGTGCTTCAATTGTCAGAAACCGGGTCATTTTGTCAGGGATTGTCGGGCGCCGGTTAGACAAGTAGCTCCAGTGAATGCTGTGAGAATGAGTAACAATTCGAGAGTGTGCTATGAGTGTAGTAGCCCAGATCATTTCAGCAATACTTGTCCCAAGTTGAATCGAGCACCTGAACAAGTTGGGAATCAATTGGCTTTGGAGGGCAGCCGAAATAACCAAAGCAATGGAAATCAGGTTAGAGGAAGAGATTTCAACATGAATGTGAATGCAATGGAAGCGGTCCAGGATCCTAAAGTTGTAACAGGTACGTTCTCTCTGAATGATCACTTTGTTACCATATTATTTGATTCTGAGCTAAAAAGATTTAGTTTTCATATCTACTGAATTTGCGCCCCTACTTAATGTGAGACCTAGCATTGTGAACCCTGGTTATGTAATAGAAGTAGCTGATGGTAAGAAAGTAGAAGTGGATAGAATTATCCGTGACTGCAAACTAAACTGAGTTCCTGTTTAGCATAAACTTGATAACCTTTGGGTCATGGAAGCTTGCTGTGATCGTGGTAATGGATTAGGTTGTCCCCAACATAAGGCTGTGAAAGTATGCCATGAGAAGTAGTAGAAATACCCTTGGATGATGTAGGAACCTTAGGGTACATGGAGAACGCTGAGGAATCACTAAAGCGTTGAAGATTGCAAAGGAGGATGAAACCAAAGTTGAAACACATATCCGTGTACGTGATTTGAGGATGTGTTTCCCAGAGGACTTGTCAGGATTGCCTCCGCAACGGCAGTGGAGTTTCGCATAGATCTAGTTCCTGGAGCGACGCCAATTGCGAAGTCTCCATATCGTTTAGCGCCTTCTGAGATGCAAGAATTGTCTGGGCAGCTACAAGAGTTGCAAGACAAGGGTTTCATACGACCTAGTCATTCTCCATGGGGGAGCGCCAGTATTTATTCGTTAAAAAGAAGGATGGTTTCGCTCGTATGTGCATCGACTATAGAGAGCTGACAAGTTGAACGGTTAAGATCGTATCCTCTTCCAAGGATTGATGATTTTTGAACCAACTACAAGGATCGCGATTTTTCTTCCAAGATAGACCTTCGCTCAGTTATCAGCAGTTACGCGTGCATGAAGATTACATACCTAAGACTGCGTTTCGAAACACGAATACGGACAATTTATGAGTTTACGGTTATCCTATTTGGGCTTAACCAAATGCACCTGCATGTTTTATGATCTGATGACCAGGGTTTGTAAACCGTAACTTAGATAATTTTGTTATTGTGTTCATCGATGACATCTTAATCAACTCAACAGAACCAGGAAGAACCATAGAAGTTCATTTTGGGTAGGTGTTGGAACTGTTAAGGAAGGAGAGATCTGTAGCCAAGTTCTCCAAATGTGAATTTTGGTTGCAAGAGGTGCACTTCTTGGTCATGTTGTTAACCATGAATGGTAACAGTAGACCAAGAAAAAAGAACAGTAAAGAATTGAAGACCCCTACGAACGCCTTCTAGATTCGATCATTTTTGGGATTAGCCGGTTATTATCGACAGTTTATCGTAAATTTTTCCAAAATTGCTAAACCTCTTACCTTATTAACTCAGAAGAATCAGAAGTATGTGTGGGGTGTGGAGCAAGAAGAAGCTTTTCAAACTTTAAAGAATAACTTGTGCCAGGCACCAATATTGACGCACCTCCTGATGGAGTAAAGATTTCGTGTTTATTGTGACTGCCATCAAACCTGGGATTGGGTTGTGTACTCATGCAAAGAGGCAAAGTTATTGCCTATGCATCGAGGCAACTGAAAACCCATGAGAAGAATTATACGACGCATGACTTGGAACTGGGAGCTGTTGTGTTTGCTCTTAAGACTTGGAGACATTATCTGTATGGTACTAAGAGTGTTATCTATACCGATCACAAAAGTCTTCAACACATTTTTGATCAGAAGGAGCTGAATATGCGGCAAAGAAGATGGATTGAGTTGTTTAGTGATTACGAGTGCGAGATTCGTATATACCTATCCATGGTAAAGATCGAATGTTTTGTGGCTAATGCACTTAGTAGGAAGGAGCGGTTGAAACCTAGGCGTGTAAGGGCCCTGGCAATGACTGTTCAAATTGGAATGAGAGAAAGGATACAGGTAGCCCAAAGCGAGGCGCTTAGGCAAGAGAATATACTTATGGAGAATCTGCATGGTTTGGATCAGCAGATGGAAAAGAAAGAGGGTGAGAGTTTGTATTTTATGGACCGTATATGGGTTCCATTGATAGGAGACGTGAGAACGATAATTATGGACGAAGCTCACAAGACTAAGTATTCTGTGCATCCGGGAGCTGATAAGATGTACTATGACCTTCGAGATAGGTATTGGTGGCCGGGAAATGAAGAGAGAATATTTGCTACTTAAGTTAGTAAGGTGTTTTGAGCATGTTCAAGGAAAAGGCTGAGCATCAAAGGCCTTCGGGTTTGCTTGCAACAACCTGAGATACCTGAATGGAAGTGGGATACAATCACTATGGATTTTATCACAAAGTTACCTAGGTCAAAAAGTGGAAATGACACGATTTGGGTTATAGTCGATAGACTGACTAAGTCAGCTCATTTCCTAGCTATAAGAGAAGACTATAGTACTGAGAGATTGGCAAAGATCTATGTCGATGAAATAGTCGCGAGACATGGAGTTCCAGTGTCGATTATTTCGGATAGAGATGGACGATTTACGTCGCGTTGCTGGCAGACTGTGCAAAAAGCATTAGGAACGAGGTTGGATATGAGTACGGCTTATCATCCCCAAACGGATGGAACAAAAGTGAGCGTATGATTCAGACCTTAGAGGATATATTGAGGGCGTGTGTAACTGATTTTGGTGGTAGCTGGGATGTTCATCTACCATTGGCTGGGTTTTCTTACAATAATAGATCATTCTAGTATAAAATGTGCTCCGTTTGAAGCCTTGTACGGAAGGAAGTGTAGGTCGCCTGTTTTATGGGCTGAGATTGGAGAAAGTAGTTTGATTGGACCTGAATTAATTCAAGAAACGACTGATAAAGTCGTGTTGATAAAGGAAAAGCTCAAAGCAGCAAGAGATCGTCAAAAGAGCTATGCTGACAATAGACGCAAACCATTGGAATTCGAAGTAGGAGATCGAGTAATGTTGAAAGTATCACCTTGGAAAGGTGTAATACGTTTTGGGAAGAAGGGAAAGTTAGCACCAAGATACGTAGGACCATTTGAGATTCTTGAAAGGATCGGTCTGGTGGCTTATCGATTGAAATTGCCAGAGGAATTAAATGGGGTACATGATACGTTTCATGTGTCAAATTTGAAGAAATGTTTGGCAGATGCTAGTTTGCATGTGCCATTAGATGAGATAAAGGTTGAAAAAACTCTTCGTTTTGTTGAGGAGCCTGTAGAGATTTTGAATCGTGAAGTTAAGAGTTTAAAGCGTAGTAAGATAGCATTAGTAAAGGTTCGTTGGAATTCTAAGCGTGGCCATGAGTTTACTTGGGAATGCGAGGATTATATGAAGTCTAAGTATCCTCAGTTGTTTGTTGATCATGCTGATTCATTGGCTAGTTAAATCTCGGGACGAGATTTCCTCTAAGGAGGGGATAATGTGACAACCATGACTTGAGCAGGTTAGTCAAATCGTTAGTGTTGACTTATGTGTCTGTTGCAAAGTATGGTTTATGTGATTTTATGTGTCTATGAGGTATTGGTAACCAATCTATTGAGTGTGATCATCTCAATGAGATTAGAATGATGGGAAAATTTGTTGAGTTCATTTCGTTCATTTTTAATGACAAAGAAATTATTGTTGATAATTGAGCGTTTGCAAGTTAATTGTGTAAGTAAATAAATACGTATATGTATTTTGTGTTAGTTTATCTAAGTTAGGCTTAAGCGTTTAAGTGTTAGATTAAGAATATGGAAAATTTCTATTTTTAGAAAGTTAGGTTGGAAATGAATAGTTATTTTTAGAAAGGTAGTAAACTGCGTTTATGCAAAAAGGTATAGTCAAATTAATTAAGGTTTTTATAAAAACTTAAGGTTTTAATTGTAAATATATAATATATATATATATATATATATATATATATATATATATATATATATATATATATATATATATATATATATATATAAATATATTTCGGCCGAATAAAGAAGAAAAAAAGAAAAAAAAAGAAATCCTAATCCTAATCTAAAACCTAATTAGACTTAAACTATAATTCTACCTAGATGCCTATATATACTAAACCTAGAATCCCTAACCCTCCCCACACCCTATTGTCGACCGGCCATAAGAAGGAGAAAAGAGAAGACGAAATTTTTAGGGTTTCGCTTTAAGGTACGATCCGATCTTTTAATTATAGTTTGTTTTTAATTCTAGTAACTTAGTTATGATGGATTAGGGTTTAAAATTTAGTTTTATAAATTAGGGTTTGTAATATTCAGAAAATTTATGATATAATAATGTTAGTTTAAGCATTAGATTAATTAAATTAGCGATATGATCATGCGTTAGGGCTTAGATCACTCGAATTAGATGTTTAATTCACTGCAGAAAGTTAGGCAGTTTTGTAACGAGCATAACTCGGTCATAAAAGATCAAATAAATAATTTACAACATACTGGAGATAACCTCAGAGAGTCTACTTTCTAGAAAAGTCGGCCTCATAAGTTTTTATGGTCGGGAAGTGGGTCAAATGGTCATTACAAAATCAGTGTGTAAAACAGTTACGAATTTCAGTTTTGGTTTTGTTCTTTCTAAAAATACTTAGACACTGAGTAGATTAGGCTCTAAGTCACGAGAAGTTTAATTTTCATATATGTGTGTGACCTCTGAAAATTGGATAATGTCTAGTGGGGTCTAAGTTAGGTAATTAAATGCCATACTTTTAGAAGGTCAGATTCTGGACGAATTTTTAAACACATTGGATAAAAGAATTTCTAAGGGGTATTTTATAAAAGGGTAGTGACTTGGGAGAGCTATGAAGGTTCATGAGACATATATGTAGCATGAAGAATTTTGGTTTGAATTATAAGAGTGTTTAAGTAGTGCGTTTAGGGCGCGCAAGTGAGAGTAAAATTCTGCTTAAAACCAGAAAGTTTAAGGAATGACAATTAAGATAAATGAAATAATGTTTTAAGTTGGGTTTAAAGTTCTTAAAATGATGAGAGGACTATGATAGATAGCCTAGGTATCCATCATAGTTGAAGTTACATCATAGTTGAAGTTACATCATATTGGGTTGAATGCCTAATTGATGGTAGCTAATAATGTGTTTAATTGTTTAGATTGTTCGTGAAGTTTTGATTGGATCTTTTAGAAGCTAAGCATCAGATGAGTTTCATAGCCCCTTTTTCTTTTGTTTTATTGGGGTGAAAGTGATGCTATGTGTTAAACTGTTTTAGTTGCTGTGATTATTTGCTACGTGGTTTATTGTTCTCTGTGATTATTCGTTAGGAGTGGTCTTTACTACTCAACACAAACCAACTGAAGGGTTGAAATAATACCTACTGAATTGTGTGGAAAGGCTATGATCCGTCCAAATCACACCTTAAAATACATATAAAATACAAAATATATATAGTAAGGATAGTCTAAAAGCAGAATCAATAATACCGAGAAGTAGTATAGAATGTTCCCGGGTCGTTTACATCCCAACAGAGGCTTGTGCAAGGAGAATCGATACAGTCAAGAATTGATAAAGGATTTTTGAATTTTGAATTACACTACGAATACAATAACACGATTAAACTATAGAAACAATTAAACAATTAAAAACGTTTAACTATTACGAAAAATTAACAAACGTGAATTAAAAACGTGAGCTAAAACTGAAATTTAAAATCTAAAGCACTACTTTTAACAAATTTTATACCTAAAAATCACAAATTTAAAAAGAAAATTTTAGGAAAAAGAATTAGAATTTTTTAACTATTTTTGTATTTTTTATGAATTTTTAAAGAAAAATGAATTAACTAAAAATAAACTTTTTCTAAAAATTAAAACTAAAATTCTACTTTTATTTTTCAAAAATACTAGATTTAAAAAGAAAATTTTCACAAAAAGAATCAAAAATTTTCAACTATTTTTCTATTTTTTATGATTTATCTAAGAAAAAGAAATTAACTAAAATCTATTTTAATTCCTAGAAAATACAAATTACACTAGAAAAATAAAGAAAAATACTTTTTAACTACTAAGAAGGTGCAGAAATTGAATGGCACAAAAATGCCCAAATTTTATTAACTAATTGAGCTCTAATTTTATCAATTAAAAACTAAACCTAATTTTACAAAACTAAAATTAAAATTATTAAAACTATTTTATTTATTCTAAAAAGACAGGGTAGAAAGTGTAATAAAGGAAAGTAAAGGGTAGGCGGGCAAACTTTCTAAATTTTACACTACAGTGAAAACGTGTAACCCTAAACTATGGACAATGTACAAAACATACCCTACGACTTGGCTTATTTTTGGCTTATTAAAAAGTGAAAATAAGTAAAAACTTAAAACTACAAAGTTGTTAAGGAGCTTATAGACTACAACTTTAACAAAAGCACCTTTGACTTTTAACAACAGAATAAGCTAGAAATTAAGCATTTGAATCTGCATTACAGAAACTAGGCATTATCTTATTTTTCCACACTTTAGCTTATTACCAGCTTATTTCTAAATGAAAAATAAAACTAAAAGATGCTATGAAAAGCTTATGATGTGTACTAGGGATTTCTAACAAGAGTTAAGCTACAAATGAACAAAAATAACAAGAAATTTGCTATCAAACATTGAAAGTTCAAGCTTAAAACTGAAATTAAGCTTTAACTAATAAGCTAAAAAGCTTAATACTAATCCTTAGGAGCTGAATTTCTAGATTTAAGCTAACTTATGGACTATGAACAAGCCTAGATAAAAGGATTTTTGAAATAATGTCTAGAAATGAAAAGTTTAAAAGAAATAAGCTAGATTACCTAAGTACTGCTATACTACTTTTACAGGACTCAAAAAGCTATGCTTAGAGCTTAAAATTGAAAACTAAATGATGTCTTTTATTAAGCTAATAGAGTACTAATTAGGTACTTAATACTAAATCCTAACTCCTAATTATGAATGCTAAAAAGTGGTTAAAAGATTGATAAGCAACAAGCAGTAGTGACTGAATTTGCTGATATACTTGGTAAAGTTCCTAGGTGCAGGCTAAAATGCTTAACTAAACATTCACAAACTAACTCACTATATGTATTTAAACCTACATTAACCAAGACTGTTTCTAAAATGCTCTTGAAAAGAAAACTTAACACTAAAACTTTTTCCTTAAAACTGCCCTGGTGCTAATTAGAACTATTTAAACTCTAAACTTTGAATTTCTACATACTAACTTGTAAAACCTGTTTAACACTTGTTAATATGACTAGATGCAACTATGTAAGGTATGTAAAAGGTCTTGACAGGATTACTTTGACTTTAGAAGTCAAATACACCTAGTTCCAAACACTCCTTAAGTTTTCTGTCTAAACTAATATGTACTTAAAAATCTATTTTAAAGCTTAAGATACTAAAACCTTTTATCTACTCAGTCTAAATCTAACCTAATAAAGCTATTTAGGCACTAAAGTAACTAGCTTATTAAGAAGAATAAGCTAGTTTCTCAGCTAGCTACTTACACTACTTTGACAGAATTAAAGTAAAAATGAAACTAAATGGATTTTAACTACCACTAGCTTAAACATTTGCATATCTATATTAACTAAGCTAATTTGAAAAGAATAAAGCACATAGAAAATTAAAGAAATAAGCTGACATGATTTTAAGAATATGAAACCTGAGATTATTGTAGTCTCAGAACCAAGCCACTCTCTCTGAATGAGTGGCTTAAAAACTTATACCTAATTGGCACCTTGCCTCTATACCTTGAGCTTAAAGCTCAATAAGCTTTTAAAAGCTTATTACTCCAAGTAGCTTCCAAAACTTGATCAAACTGAACTTAATTGAAAAGTATTGAACACTGATGGACAGTAACAGTATTTAAAAGGTTTTTATAACATTTGAACAACATGAGAATTAGAGAAAACTCAATAAGCTAGAATTAGCTTATTACAAGCTTATTGGGCTAAAAACTGCTTAAAACATTAAAACTTGAGAACAAATGCACTGAACTATTTTTATTACTTAAAAACAAAGAGTACAAGAGAAATAACAAGAGGTACAACTGAAATGAAGGATTAAAAACTTAATCAAAAAGGATGAACAGTGAACGAAAACTTAAAAGAGAAAATTACAAAAGTTGAACTCAAACTCTAAAAACTAACTCTAACTTCTCTGTCTTCTTCTTCTTTTATAGATGTCCAGTCTTCTTGTGTTTGTGTTGTGAGAGGTTCACAACTTCAATCTTGGCCATTGAAGTCCCTTGTGCTTTCTTGAACTCATACCCACCGTTGGATTGATTTGAAAAGTGTGGGATTGCCAAATAGGACTAGGGGTTTAGTGGAGGCGAGGGTAAGGTTTGATCCATGGTGTATTGGTGTGAGGTTGAGTGTTATGGGGAGAAGGAAAAGGTAACAGGTTTTGGGTTTTGGTCATGGCGGGAAAAGAGAGTTATAAAAAGGTTGGGGATAAGCAGGGTATAACTTTTGCGGGATTGTCACTTTGAGTCCCTTAAGGTGATTAGTCATATTGCATCACTCGTCCTTGTTGTATGCAAATTTGGGGACTTGGCAGTTTCAGTCCCCAAAAGTTATATCACTAATTGCACCGTAAGTCCTTGGTAGTTATAAGTTAGTGGACTTGGCAGAATTGCCCCTTGGGGTATAACTTTCCCATATTGGCAGTTTAAGCCCTTGTCTTCTTTTCCTCTTAATTTCTTTTATAAATATAAGTTTAGGGATTTACAAGTCTAGTCCCTAAACTTATATTTCTTGACTTTTGGCTTCGGGGTTGACTTGGGTTGACTTTTTGCTTGGACTTTGACTTGTCTTTTCCTTGCTTTCCCATTCCGAGTTCGGTTTTGTCATTTTGGCTTTGTTTTTCGTCTTTCGCTAATTATCCGTTTCCTGCACAATAACAATTAGCAAAACAAGCATATATTTGGCATTTTAAGTCCGTTTTTTGGTTTTTATATTTTTAAGCTCGTTTTTAAAGTAAATAGTATGTGTAAATTAAACACAATACCAAAAATCGCCCATACTAAGGTAATGCCGTGTCCTCACACGCAATGTTATGGAGTAAACCTAACGAAAACAAAGAACTCAATCCCCTCGACTAATAACTTCGAAAAGTAGCTAAGTGTTCGTCAAGGGAAACTAAAGAATCAAAAGCTTCGACAAGTCCCGTTTTCACCATTTTTTATCTATACACTAACTATCCCTAATATTTTTGGATTTTCCTTTTTCTTTTCTTGACTACCTGTTTGACTTCCTTTATTATAATCAACTTGGGATCATAACATGAGAAACGCCCATGAGAATAATACTACGGAAATTCCTGGACGGATAAATTCATCGTCCCCGATTTTTCACTAGCTCCAAACCAAGCAATTAAACAAGATCATTTGTCAATATAAGTCTAAATGCTAAGCACTCATAATATGGTTTAAATGTGTGTACTCATTTCAACTCAACCATAGATCAACTTATTTTCATAGTCGTGATTCAAGATGAATCATGACTCAAAGCAACAACTTATTAGGACCTTGTAACTTGATTTTAAAGAACGAGATTTTAACTGTAGAACTTTTTGCAACATCTTCATCATTATAATCATAAGTTCTTAAAGCTAGGAATGCGTTGCTTAGTTTGAACACCTACCTAGGCCTCGCTCCCTAGTAGGATATCACAACCAACGACCGATGTTCTTAGTTTGAAAACCCACCCCGTTGCTAGCGTAGTGGGAAATCACAACAACACCTTCTTCCTAATATGGCTAAGGATAAGTGTCTTAGTTTGAACCCTCACCTAGACCTCGCTTCCTGGTGAGATATCACAACACACCAAATCCCTAGAAGTAAAGATGTCTTAGTTTGAACCCCCACCTCGTGGTTAGCGGAGTGGGATATCACGACACATCTTTTACTTGTTCCATATAATCAAATGTATGCTTCATTGGCATAATTTCAATATTCATGCATTTTTGCATTCATACTTCATTCATGCTTCTTTGGCATTTTAACTTTCGAATTATTAAGAACAGAAAAATCTCGTTTTAAAGAATTAAGTTACAAATTTGAAGCTTTTTCTAAAAACATCGATTGACTTAGTTAAACTGAATTGAGCACGTATGATTAGGTGAATTAGAAGCTAATGGGAGAAAAAGCCACAAGTTACTCATATAAGTTTTAAAAGAATCTTGCTCAGCACATAAACTTATATTAACCTCTATCACTTCTTGTTCTTCACCTTATTAAAATTCGAAGCAATCGAATTCGTGAAAGCTTAGCCTACCAGTGGTAAGTTGAGGAACTAGCTAGGGCTCAACACGCCCGATCGAGTCAAAAATTATTCTCATTCTACCCATTAGGAAAGTCAAAACTGTGACAAAACACTTATTTTATTTTTGAAATTTTTTTTTTTTTTATTTTATTTTTTTTTTCATTTTTTTGGTATTTTTGCAAAAATTTGGTGGTAAAACGGGATTGCGTAATAACAACGACTGCAGGCAAAAATCAAATCGAAGATCCCCCCCATACTAGAACTAAACATCGTCCTCGATGTTTCAAAGGGGTTCCTACGTAAATCTAAGGCCGTTTATGAAGTGTGCCAAAAGATAAAACGTTAGTCGATTAGATTTGGATACTGGATTCCCAAAATGAAGCTGAGGATGTGAAACTCTTGTGGATACTACAAGCACGAGAGTCTTCACAATCCGGGAAATCCTGGACATACAATACAAAGCACACAAAACATGGACAAAACACGGGTAATGGAAAATGTAAGCCTTCACAAAACCGAGAGGCTTCAAACATCCGAGAATTCCTGGACAATAAACCACAAAACACAAAACACGAGATAATGGTAGAGGCGAGCCTCCTCACAACACAAAACACATATTAGCAAATAGAAAGAAGATAGAATGGATAAGCATGGGGTGCCTCCCACGAAGCGCCTTGTTTTTGTTAACCGAGTCACAAGCTCGACTCGACCCCGAATTCATTGGTCCATGGGGGAGCAAGTGGAAGATAAAATCATCATCGGACTTTCATTCAAGTGGTTTGGATAAACATTGAATTTCATGAAAGTTCCACTCCGATGAGATACATCCGACATAAAAGAATGATAAATTGAGATGCCGGGATCAAAAATGGTATCTTCATTTCCACAGGAGAGAAGATATGGTAGAGCAACTGGATACGTGAGAAATGGAAGAAAGATCCATACAATATAAGCGAAGAGAGGTTCACTTAAAAGTATGAAATCCGTATCCAGGGTGGGATGGGTGGGTAAAACATTAGGCACATGAACTCTTGGTTCTCTTGTTGGGAAAATATCATTCACCACATCCATAGTAAGATTGCCCAGCTCGGGCTCAATCTTAAAGCAGAAATGATCATACTCCGGTGGAGATATGATGTGAGCAAGTTCATCGGCGAACTCCTCATGATAAAAATCACTCCTATCGGCAGGAGGAAATGGATTGATCGAAAGATCAAAGATGAACGAATCATATTTAGAAAAATCAGCATGAGTAGTGGTACTGCCACTACTCCTCTCTTTAAAATGATCGTTATCAACGTAGAAAGCTTCATAATCCGGAAGAGAATAATCAGAATGAGTAGTGGGACTGCCACTACTAATCTCTTCCAAATCAAAGCAGAAAGTTTCAGCTTCGGGTGAAGAATTATCAAAGGTGTTAGTCTCCTCCAAGAAAAGATTAGGAAATGTGGAGGTAGACTTGGTCACAACATCGGAAGATGGAGTGGGATTATCTCTTAATGCATCGATCTTAGCAATAAGAAGATTGACATTCAACAATTTTTCACGAAGGATATCGTCTTTGATTGTTAAAAGAATATCATCATCAATCCTTCCAACTTCCGGATCAACAATCTCCACCACCTCTAAGCTGACGATCTCAACATCGGGAGGTGATGCATCGATATACTCGATGTTCTCATAAGAATCGTCATCACTTGAAGTAGAATCATCGTTGGAATTGATGATAGTCTCAGAATTTTCTTTGAAAGCATTAAGAGAGGTGGGATTGTTACAAAGAGGCACTTCACACACACTGTCGGGAATACCCTCGGGCTCACTTGGGTTATTATGAAAGAGGCATATCACACATTTGTCGGAATACTTCGACTCACTGGGATTGGGAAAAAGTTGTCCTCAACACTAGAAACTTCAAGAAATTCGTTGCCGATTCCGATGTCGGATAGTATTAGATGCTCGTATCCCCCATCACTTAGAGAGTTAACGGGTATCCTCGATTGGTAAAACGGTGTGATTGCATTGTATCCCCCATCGTACATTAATGGGAAATCTTCCAAGATCGATCGTCTAGCCTTGTTATTCCACGATTGCGTCTTCTTCTATCCTCTGTTTGTATGGCTTGATCAACCAAATCACGTAAGGTTGCCATTTGTTCCATAAGCTTATTTTGAGAATTGAGAAGCTTCATTTTGGGATTGAAGATTGGATATTGACAGGTATATTCACTTGCGGGGTGAAAATTGGTCAAAACCAAAAAATTTATGATCAAGCGACAGAATTTTGCTCATGATAATATTCTTCATTCATTGGTTGACATTGAAAAGTTTCATGAGGACCCCCGCAATTTTCACAACAAAGATATTGTTGTGGAAAACTCGGTGAAGTTTGTGGAAAATAATCAAAGTTTTGATTGAAACACAGGTCCTGTTCGTAGACAAATGGGACTTGAGGTGGACAATCGTAACCGTAATGCGAGGAACATTCCCACATAAACCTCAACGAGAGTAGGAGATACGCATTGTGGTTTGTAGGATGTTTGCACACTTGAGAATCGTTAGAAAAGTACGGAGTTGAAACATTGATTTGTGTTCCATTTCCAACTTTACAATAAAAACAAATCTCCATCGTATTCATTCACAAACCACGACTAAGTATCTTTGGGCCATGTGCAAAGAAGAACATATGTTGTTTGCAAACCTTGGCAGTTTTGTAGAGGGCTCATCATGGGTTTTTGATTTTTGCAATGGTCCTCGATTAGAGATTACATCGACGATTCGGAGGGCATTATAACGTAATGACACCTTTCCCACAAGACTTACAAGTTGCAATTGTTGCCAAAGATTCCATCTAATGAATCACACGCACTCCGTGTACAACAATGGTCAAATGGTGGAGGACTTGGTGAGGAATTTTCATCACCTGGGGTTCAGATAACAACATTGGCTCTCGAGAGCATTAACAACTTGGTATTGTCGATACGGATGACCTCGAAGTGTCTTGGGACGTCTTTAAAAAAAAAATCATTTTTCCATCGCAGCACAGTTTTGTAAAGAAAACATCCATATGAATTCCTTTCGTAAAAAGAGCACATCCTTGACAATACGTCCATTCAACGGGGTTCCACACCATTGCAACACCTTACACCAATTTCGAGGGTGTTTAGGAACAAATATCTTGACTTCAGGACTACCCTTGCGAAACAAGCCACAGTCTTTGAGAAGTGTACAAACTTCCACAAGACGATCATATCTTTAATCGCGTAAATTAGGATTCAAACGATCATCGAAGAACGTCCATAAAATAAGAATTAATCACGAATATGGATTAAGTAAAGGAATTAGATAGATTAACGAGAAGAAAAAGAAGATTATTTTTGGGTTTTCCACTTAATTCAACAATATTATTTTAAAAAACGGATAAAGATAAGACAAAAACTTAAACCTGAAAATCTACACATCACTAAGCTCTCAACAAAGATAAACTGCCCAGTGAGCGGAGGAGTAAGGAATAGCCGAAACTTATTTCTCCTTTCGGAGTCTAGTTCCAAGTAACAACCCCCTCCTTATACCCACTTATATAGTTTGTTTAACTTCTGAGGGTGAGGCCTACGTCGTAAGAGACACAAAAGTAAGTTTTTTAAATATCTTTTGTTCGAAATTGGGAACCAACAAGTGTCACACCGGAACTTAATAATTGATAATACCTCATTGAGTACGATAATTAAGTTTCTGGTGTTTTAACCAATTGTGACTTTATTTCTTTTTTAATGGACAATGCTTCTTAATTTATTGATTCTTCTGTTTTTTTTCTTTATTTTGATTTTAAAATGAATAATTATACGTAAAAAAGAAATGAAAAAATATATTTTTGTACTTTTTTATATTTTATAATAAAAGAAAATATTCACAATTTCAAAACAATGGTCAAACGAAAGATAAACGGTTTGCAACACCTCCCACGGCACACCGGCGCCAAAAATTGATCATGCTCTGACCAACAACCTTAAAAGTATAGTAATATAATGAAAAATCAAATATATAGCAAGAATAGTCTAAAAAGCAGAGTCAATGATACCGAGTAGAAGTTATAGAGCTTTTCCCCGGTCGTAAATCCCAAACGAGGCTGGAATGGTAAATCGATACGAATCGGAAGATTTGATTTGAAGAAGGAATGAGTTTGGGATAGCGAAAAAGTCAAAAAAGAACATAACGTACTAAATACCGTTAAGAAGGAACCCGTCAAACTTAACAAATATCAATAGAAAACAAGGCCCTCATCCCGAACAAAAGGGGGAAAACCTAAACAACGTTAAAACTATAACCCTACGAAGAAAACTGTTTGAGCTTCTAAACCTAACTCTAGGGAACAATAACGAAGAATGAAAAAGAACAAGAACCGAAAACGGAGATCGTTTGACTCCAAAAACGATCAAAACAAAAATCCAGTCCCCGGGACACGTTCTTTTGAAGGATGAAAAGTTATAAAATGACCCCTTACGAAAACATTTCTACAACTTTTATATTTTTCCTACAAACAAGATGATAAAAACAGAAAATTTTCTAAAAAAGAAAATATTTTTTTGATACTTTTATGTAATAATTATGAATTAAAATAAACTCTTATCAAAATAAAAAATTATAAAAAATATCATAAACGTCTACAAAAATACTGACAAATTTACCACAAAATACTAAACTCTAATAAGGCACCTAACGAAAAATCTAAGAATCACAAATAAAACAGCTCGGATAAATAAGCCCGTAAATAAGCTAAAAACAGCTTAGGGCTTAATAATGGCTAATGCATATAACTTACCAGTGCCTAGGGTTCTTTCAAACGAAAAAGACCCAAGGACGCAGTGTAAGTAAAGCTGAAAGGGAGGTGATTTATCGAGGGGTCCGGGGTTCGTGTCTTTCCTCACGCCGGGTCCTGTCTTCCTTCTCTTCTTTTTTTTTTGTAAGTCCGTAGAAATGTATCAAAATGAAACTAAAAGGGTAGGCAGGTAAAGTTAGGAATTTACACAACTATGAAAACGCGACATAACCTTGAACTTTGGAGAAAGTTACCAAACAGACCTCGAGCGACATAGCTTTATTTTTAGATTATTTACAAAAATGAGTTATTTAGTAAAAACAGACAAAACCTTAAAACTAAAAAGTTATAAAGAGCTTATTCTCCACAAACTTTAATAAAAAAAACACTTGCACTTTTATCACAAAATAAGCTACCAAATAAGCTGATGTTCCATGATTTTACAGAAAGTGAGCTTTTAACTAGCTTTTTGAATTTGAGCTTATTTCTTGCTTATTACTTGATGAAAGTGAAAAACAAAAGAAGCTTATTGAGGCTCAAGATGTGTACTATGGATATTTAAACAAAAATTAGCTGAGTATTAACAAAGTTGACAAGAAAATTGAAATGAAAAAGTGCTAGTTTTTGCTTAAAACTGTTATAAGCCTTTTTTAATAAGCAAAAAAAACTTATTACTCAAACTTACTACTGAAAACTGGGAATAACAGTGCTAGGGATTTAAATCTAACCTAATGATAAAAGGTTTTTCAATAACAACTAAAAATGAAAATCACAACAGAAAATAAGCTAGAATCCTAAATGCTACTAATGCTACTTTTCAGGTAAAAATAAGCTAAGTTAAAAAGCTTAAAATTAAAATCTAAATGATGAATTTTGTAAAACTAATGGAAATCTACTGAAATTACTAATTCCAAAACACTAACTTTCAATAATGATCCCAAAAAAGATACTAAGAAAAGAGCATAGCAAGCACAGCTATTAACTGTTAGTTTAGTCTAATGCATTGGTCAATAAATATGGCAAGCACAGGCAAAACTTGTAGTTAAAACTCAAATGAGGAGAGAATTCATGCACTAGTAACTAAATGTATTTCTACCTGAATTAACTAATTGCAATCTCAAAATGCTTATGAAATCCTAGTATCTAAAGTTACTTTTACTGAAAAATTTGCCCTGGTGCAAAGGAAGAATTATTAAACTCTAGACTATTGAATTTAACAATCTAACTCTTAAAAGCTGATCTAAACTTAGTTTAATAACCTAACACAACTAAATGAATAGATTTGATATGGTAATGTTGACTTTAAGAGTCAAACACACCTTATACCAAACACTACTTAATAAAAGCTGTCAAATCTATTTTATACTTAAAAACTATCTATAAGCTAAAACAGCTGAAAACTTATATCTACTTACACTTACACCAACCTATTTATACTAATTAAGCACTGTAAATCCTAGCTTATTAAGAAAAATACACTAGTTTCTCTCCTAGCCTATTATACTAGAACTGCTAGATTTAGAGAATTTAAGTTCTTAATGAACTAAACCTATAACAACTAAATGCATTAGCATCACTCAGCTAACTCAACAAATCTAAACACAGTTGATCACAAATAGCAACAAAGAAATAAGCTATTGGTTTAAGCTAAATTTAATCTAAAATGAAATGTACAAGTTAAAACCTGGAAATTGAAGAATCTTCACATTCAAGCTATCCAAGAGTAGAAGCTTAAATGTTCCTATTGGCTTCCAAAGCCTCTAAACCAATAAGCCATGAGCACAATAAGCTGTCCTTAGCTTATTTACTTCTCAAACATCCAAATTGAAATCAATGAGCTCAGTTGATCATCTTATGATGTAAAATGACTAATAGGAGTAAATGAATGGCTAAAACAGAATTTTTAAATGAATTTGAGCTTAAGAAAAGGAATAAGCTCTCATGAGCTTATTAAGAGCTTATTTGAGAAAAACAACTTTAAATTGAAATCAAAGAACACACGAAGCTTGTAAACTGAATGATATTGCTCAATTGATAAGGTACAAGAGAGAAGAACAACAGTACAAGTGCTTAAAACTGTTTTAACAAACTTGAAAGTAAAATGCTTAATTGAAAGAAAAATACAAAACTGAAACTTAAAACTAAAACAACTCACTACTCTTTAAACTTCTGTCTTCTCTTTCTTTTATAGGCTGAGGCTTGTGTTTGTTGTGTTAGTTTAGTGAGAGCAAAACCAAAAACGAATTTTGACCGTCGATCAAGCCTTGGGGATTTGTGGGATTGTTAATTGGGATTAGGGTTTAAGTGGAGGAGGGGGGAGAGTTTGTTCATGGGGTTTTTGAGGTGCAGGGTAAAAGGGTTGAGGGTGAACCCGTGACTTGGGTTTTTGTGTTTTTAAAAATGGCGGGAAAGATTGTTTGGAGGAGACAGGGGATGAGTTTCCCCATTTGGCAAAAATGGTCCCTCTAGGT
>BQNB010101224.1:8079-24520 GCA_026074375.1 Tanacetum coccineum | reverse complement strand
TTCTGTTCCTTTTCGTTCTTTGTTTGTTGGATTGTTTTTGCGTGTATATCGTCTGCTAGTTTCTTTCTAGCCTTTTTTAATAAAATTCCATTTTTCGTTCAAAAAAAAATAGGAAAGCTAAAAATGGATAAAGAGTTAAAGACTACTACATATCATTACATGAATACATGCATGTGTTATGCTTTAAATTATTTGACTCGATAGCATCACCAACTTTGCTTTCAAAACTTTTCCATATATATCATTTCATGAGGCTTCTTTTGTGTTTAAAATAAATGTGATCCAACAAAATTGTGACACATATCTACGCTATAGTATTAGAGTATGGTAGTAGCATTGTCATTGTGTGAATAGATTGCACAAATGCTTGAAAGTTTTGGAATCATGAGTAACATCACCATTTATATTTTGAGAATTTCATAAAAAATACGTTTATATGTTAACTCAATGCTATAAATAATGGTTTATGTCACAAAATAGTTAACAATTATGTAAAAGAATTTTGTGTAGATTGGAAAGAAAGATAATCAGATAACAGGCCTGCCTGAACATCAACAAAGCTCAAGTGTCCATCAATTTAGCCCATAATATTGGGCCTATACCCAATATATATCAAGTGTGGCTCGTCTTAAGATCAGCTCGCAAGAGATATACTCCCTCCGTCCCATTATTTATATACTCATATGTTCATTCTTTGCACTGTTGATGGCCCAGCCCGATTATTTTAGCCTAGCCCACGTGATGGCCTAGCCCAATTATGATAGCGTCGCCCACGTGTACTGGCCCATAGGTGGTAAATATCTGCACAATTTGGGCTTAAAAAACTCGGCCAATTTCCTTTTTTTTAAACAAAAGCGATAACCGAAACCGACAACATTTACGACTTTTTTAGAAAATTTATTTTGGAAAAAATATATTTTGGAAAAAAAATATTTTGAAAATTTACAAAACAACCCCTCAACTTTTAACTATGTTCGACTTTTTTATATAATAAACTTTATTTATCAAATATATAACACATATAAAAAAGATTTTTGATGCTGGTGTTAGTAAAACATAACGAGGAGAAGCATACTAGTGTAGATGTGGAAAACTGGTGGGTCAAATAAGTTAGGTAAAGGATGAAAACGGGTTTGTTTTGAATGGGTCAGTTTTGGTATGAGTCAAACCAGGCCGGTTTTGGTACGGGTCATTCTAGTATTCTTCTTCTCGGTACCTGGTTAAATATGGACGTCAACGGTTGGCTACCATAATGGACTCGACCTAACACAGGTGAAACAGACCCATACTAAAATTTCACATGGATAAGTAATATGGTAATTTAATTTGTTTAAGCATCTTCTCAATTGCAGCTTGGGTCTTATCAGCTTATTTTCCCGACCCGACCCAACACAGAAACATACCCATCCTGAAATCGAGTTTTCATAGAATAAGCAAGACATTCTTGGGCCCGCTTCGTTACAATACTGGCATCCTGAAATCGAGTTTTCGTAGAATAAGTAAGACATTCTCAAGATATAGAAAATGGTCAAACAGGTAAAAGATGTAGAATATTATTGTATAGTATCTGCCCGATTACATCTTCTACTTCCAAGTTTCACATTTTCAAGTCTTTGTCGTCGCTCTCCTGTATAGTTTTAAACATCAATCACTGTAAGTGAGAAGGTTATTATTTCGTTGGTTTAGAATATTCTCCTACTATGTTCATGATGTATTTAGTTATGTCAAATATATAGGAGTGAGTATATATGCAGAGAGTTGATGACGTAATAATAAAGTACTTTGGCCTGATTGATGGTGTCCAGTGTTTGAGTGCATAGTTCATAGTTCAGAAAAATTTGTCTCTCGAGACGTCAAGACTCACAAATGCATTTCCAATAAATAGGGATCTCCTTGTTCATATGAGCCTAATGAAAATCTTGATATTAAATCAGGTTGCTTAATTTATCACATTAGCAAAACTGAGCGATCTCCGATTAAAAAAATAAAGAACGATAAGCAAGAAAAGTAAAAAAGATCAAGAATTCATATTAATTATCCGGTTTATGCTTTCTTGATAGGTATGGTTGGCTTGCAAACCTTTTTAAGTAACAAGAAAGTCATATGCATGAAAACATAATACTAATCTAGTCACAAGAAACTCACGTATACTATGGTATATAATGCGGATCGATAAAAAAACAAACCACACAAACACAAGAACTAATCCGAAAATCTCAAAACGAGAAATTCTCTTATTTAATAAATTCGTAGGTTTCTCCAAAAAAAGCAGCCAGAGACAACCCTAAAAACGTCCTTATAAAGGAGGATAAGTTCTAGAATAAAAAGGAAACAAAATCCCATGCGAACATAATTAAGAAGGTCCAAAATAAAGCCTAAAAATAGAAAAACGCACTTTTAAGGCTCGAAACGACCCCGAAAGGCCCAAAACTGACAGGGCTGCGATGTGTCTTGACCGTTAGGCCGTTTCCGAGTGACCATGCAAATTTCATCCAAATCCGCCACAGAAATTTATTGCCGAAAAATAAGTGCCAAACGTATTTGTCATGTTGACTAACTTGTTGACCGAATCTGCATCAGTATATTAGTAACCAACGACGTCTTTCTTCAACCTATGTGGGATACGGCTGGGTCTGGACGGATATGGTCGGTTCTGGACTAACATGGCCCGTCTGAACAGATATGGCCGGTTATGGTCAGGTCTTGGCCGGATATGGCCGGGTCTTGGCCGGATATGACTGGATATAACCGGATCTTGCCGAATATAACCAGGTCTTTCCGGATATAACCGGGTCTTGCATCAATATAAAGCATCAATAAGATTTGAAAGAATCTTGTAAAGATTCGGCCATGGTAAAGCCATAAAAGTGTCCACCTGGAAAAAGAAGCCAGAAGTAAAGTATTACTTAATTTTCTAAGGAGTCAATATATACGAGATACTTGTTATGTAAGGACAATGCCAACTATAGGAAAATCTTAATACATGCATAAATAATAGCCTAAAAGTCAAGTCGGTTACACAACACGTTCAACAGTCAAAGATGTTTCTTCAATGTTTAATACGCCTACAATCTTTAGGTAGATGACTAAACACTCAAACCTGCAGTCATTTTAATGATAAGCATCCATTAGTAACAAACTGTAAAATTTGAATAGTAACACAAATGGAGGAATAAGTAATACTAGTTGTGACCAACATCAAACCATTTTGTAAATAAATGTGTTGACTAAGGAGCTTGGTTTTGATGTTTTTTTCTTTGTTTTTGTTAATGTTAAGAGTTTTTTTTTTTTTGAGTCTTGTTTTTTTTTGTTTTTTATTTTTTATCCTTTATCTCCTTTGCTATAGTTTTGTTGCGTAAATTTTGTGTTTTTTTCAGTATTTCTATTCTTTTTTTTTTTTGTCACTATTGTTATTATAATTGCTATTCTTTTGCACTGTAATTCCATAGATTTTATTTAGGATTAGAATATTTTCATAATACTTTAAGTTTTTTTTTTCACATTTTGTCTTTGTTTCTTTTTTTTTTCTTTTTTGTATTGTAATTTGTCATCTTTTTTTTTTTTTGTTTTTTTTTTATGGCATTAATCCTTGTTGGAATTATGTGGTTAGTTGGATTAGTCAATATAATAGAAATGTGTGCAGCCTATTTGGGGGATACATTAAAAATTTAGATAGAATGCGTTTGTTATCCACGTAGCTTTCTAATTTGTAACCAAAAAAGAACAAAACGACTAGGACAAGAATCTATCGGTTGTTCCTAAAAGTATTGGAGCCGGCCATAAGATTCGCATTGTTAGTGTCTAGTACGTTTTCTTAGAGATAATGAGAAGAAGAGTTGTGATAAGGATTGTAAACTTGTGTCTCTCTATTCTTTCATGAGTAGCGTTTGGAGGGTATTTAAACCCTCACCCCTAGCTCATTAGGGACGCATACAATAACCCTAACACACTCCAAAAAGCTCCTGCTCTTCTCCCTTTTCTAAAACAGCCGATCTAAGTAAACCTTAATTAGGGTTTATTGTTTTTGGTTTCCCTATACCACAAGCTGCTCTATTTTCGGTTAATCATATAGGGTTAACCTAACTGTGATTTGATTCCAAGACTAATCCAGAAGGGGTAGCACTTTTATTTGAAGGTTGTCAAGGAGTGACAACAATTAGATTCGGCTAGGGTTTTGTTTCTTTGATTTTCGGTTCATTCTATCTATTTCAGTTGAACTAAATTAGGTCAAAACCCTAGATCTATTTACTGAATTTCGGTACATGTATACAAAGTTGTTTTTGGTACTTAATTCAGGTTATGTCGGTATACAAAGGTTGTTTGGGATACACATGAAGTTGGACTAGCATCCGGGCTTACTCGTTGGACGTGTTTGTGTGAGCACTCGTAGATGTGGTAATTTAACCACTTTGTTTCATTAGCATTTGATTCATCAAGAGGTGAGGTTTCTTTTTCCCTTTGTTTATTTATTGTGTGTTAATCATATGCACTATACTTGATCCATATCTGCCTTTGTTGCGTACTCGTAGTTGTTAATGGTTAACAGTTATTTAAATTCCAACAGTGGCATCACGAGTCAACTCGCTTGGTGTTTTATGGGTTACACACATATTAAACACGCTAGGGCTGCATGAAATCTTGATTTATTTATTGTTTTATTTGAAAATTATGGCAAGCATATGCAATCCTTGCCATAAATAATGAATAAACACCTAGAATCAATATTAATGTTACTTGATAATAAGAAGAATAGATTATAATTAAAAGTTAATTAAACTGCTATTTTATTCTTTTCTTGATTTATCTCGGCCTTAAGACTCACGCAATCATACTATATGATGGATGTGGCGATCTAGGTACTTTAGCAGAAAACCTAGTGAGAGTCTTTTGGTTCTCCAATTGGGAGATCTTTTGAGAACTCGGGCATTATATGTTTTATTGCTTTCATATAAGTGTATGTCTTCACCTTTCTAACTCAATTTTTGGTCTGTTTTAATTGCTTAATATGTGATATGCCATTGTGATGCTCAATATTTGCAAATTGACGTTATGAAATTCCTAAAACGGATTTTACTTACATAGAGAAATTTGGATTTAAATATGTCTAAAATTACACATTAAGCATACTCCTTGTGACCAGTTATGTGTTATTTGCAAAATGGGGGGTTTTTGGACAAATTTAATACGGACATTAAACTATGAAATTTGATTTCATGTGTAATTTTAGTTTTTATATGCTCAATATGGGGTTAAATTGATCTTTAATCTTCTCCCGCCTCACTACATGTTTCGGCATATGAGGGAATTATTGGAATTACTTGTGCCTTCGGACGCATGTCGGTGTACAATATAGGGTTTGATCAATTTGTAATTCTTTTCGCTATATGTGGAAACATATAAAACGAAGTTAACCATAGGGTTTCTTAACATTAAATAGCATCATTAGTCAATTGGAAGTACGGCTCACCCATTATGGACAAACTACAAGAGAAGTTTAAGGCGGGTTTAGCTAAGGCTCCCCAAAAGAAGTCAGGTTTTTAATATGCTTCGCGCTGACCTGTTTCTCTGCTTCTTTGTGCGTCCAAAATAGAGCTACCGAGAACATTTAACAAAATGATGTCTATACCAAAAAGGTTAACAAAATGTTTTCTTAACTTTTTGCTACAAGTTGTTTTGCATGCCTCTTGTACATGATTTTGTCACATTTATGTGTATACCCTATGTAAAATTTGAAGTCTATGTCAGCCAAATTAAGAACACGTGCAATTTGATTGACTTCTCTGGTTAGACCTCAAGGCCTTTCCAACCCATGGCAAAAAATTTCATAGGTCGGATCTATGTCAATTTTCGCACGTTCTTTTTAGTCAGCTTAAATCGAGTTACCTGGCCAGACCTCGGACCTGAGGCATAAGATGAGACGAAATATGCATTTGACATTACTTTATGAGTTACTAATGTCATAAGTCTCATAAATCTAAGAGTTGCATTTTATGCAATTAATGCTCGCCGCTTACCTCTTTCCATACTTGTTTACACGCTGGTCAGACCTCCAATAATAAGTGGGAGGTCAAGTTGGATCTTAGTCTTATTAGTAATTAATTTGGTATTTAATTCCTTTAAGAATTTAATTATCGAAAATACTAAATAGAACTTTCTATGTTCTGGTTAATTGTGTTATTGCAACATAATTCGTAAACGTATGTTTGTTTTTCTTAAAAGACAAACATCTCTTTTCTGGGTAAGAAGAGTGAGACTTACTCCTATCTCTTCTAATTGGTTGACAAGAATACGATAGGGTTATAATTATTTTTTTATCAATTATATTTAAACTCACTTTCAACATTTCATTACCCTTTTCCTGTTCTGAAATCTTTGAAAGATAAAATATTTGTGTAACTAGAGAACATTGTGTCTATAGCTTCCAAATAATGACATCTTGCACTTGTCACGATGTATGAGTTTAAACCGCAACGAGTAAATAAAATTGCTAGCAGGTCTTCTAGGTAGATTTTTTAGACTCGATTCATTCCTTATAGTGGTAAACACCCTTGTGGCTAGGCAGACCGATTAAGGAGGAATTGCATGCTAAAAATTCAAGTTAATGAAAGAATGGATGGCTAGTCCCTCATCTAAATAAGTAGAACTTCATATACTCTGCATAATACCTAAGTACATTGCTACTTGTAGGCATTCGAAGAGAATATGAAAGTAAATAAATCGCTATTTTCTTTCTATTGGTGATGTAACACGTATAATGTTGACAAATCCAGTGGGAGCTATGCGTTTTACTACTGAAAAGACATTCATGTGAGGTTGTCAATTTTAGTGGGAGCTACAAGATTTATTTCCCTGTTAGTTGTCCATATTATTTCTAGCTTGCTGTGAAATAATTCATTACTTTCCGAATATGAACGACCGTAATTTAAGGAAAGTTGCATTTTATTTGATAGATACCACGTTGCCTTTCTGATGTTGCTTTCTTGAAACGTTATCTATAGAATAATAATCCACGATTCCTTATTCAACATTACGGTTCGAAATCTAGTTGACATATCTATGACACAATCATAATGTTTATACTTTCGAGCGCGTGTCGTATTGTATTAAATAATGTTGTCCTGTACACAAGTGGGAGAAATCTTAGGTGTGTGCAAGGAACAACATATAACAATATGATTATTGGTTTCTCTTGACCGCAAGGTAAGAAATCTAATAAATCTACTAGGACTTAAACACACGCGATGGTTGTTGTCCTATTACATTTAAGTGTCAAAATATAATGTAAAGCTACTTCAACATTTTGACTACATGTTTTAGTCAATAGACTTATGGTTAGATTATATAACCATAATTATGAAGTATGAAATTAACTTGAAATTGCTATTTAACTCAAGAGTTTGCGTTCATAATTACTTTAGTTTGTATAATTATGTTTGCATGTTAAGACATAAATACAAAGTCCTTGAATTAATCAATGACTGATAACATAAAGTAAGTAGTAAAATTGTTGTGTCTTCTTGTTAACACATTAACATGATGTCCTTGAATTATTCGGAGACTTGTAACGTATAACTTGATATGTTTTGTTTTCTTGAAAAACATGAACATAGAGTTAACATAAGGTCCTTGAATTATTCAAAGACTCATAACATATACTTGACATGTTCTATTTTTTTGAAACACATGAACATAGAGTTATTGTACTATTCAAAGATATATACGTTATAGCATGCACTTGGTTTTAAAATACTTTGTATTCAATTTGGCTTGACCCAATTGACACGTTTTTGATCTAAAGAGAATGTCTCACAATTCTAATGCTCATAGAATACCACATTATTATGGTATGTCTAATGTGTTGAAACAAACTATATTCATATTGTTTGATTTCTGATAACTTATATGGCTCTACCGCCAAATCGATCAAGGTTAGAAACTTTGCGTGCCATGGATACACTAAATACAGTTTCAACCTAGAAAGTATTCAAGACATTATCTATTTACGGATTGGGATGAATCCCATTATGTCTTGATTAAAGTTCTAAAATTTGTTAATATCTTATGAAGCATATTATTAACAAGCTAGAGATGAGAACTGTAAAATGCATTTTGTTGTCCCAATTAAGAACAATTTATTATTGCTTAAATACTTAGTATTTAGAGAAGTATCTCTTCTTACAAAAGTAAGTGGGAGAATCTATAGATTTTGAAGATATTCAAAAGCAAAATACATAACATTCTGAATTCACTTGCTGATGTCATACTAAGGTTAAACATAAAAATGTCGAACCAAAGTATAATGTAACTCTCATTCATAAATCCGCAAGGATGCCTCATCAATAGAGTGATATTTTAATATTAATGCTGAGAAGTATAAGTTAGAGGGTCATAATAAACCTGCTAACTAATAAGATGAATTATCACATCTTGAATCTGATAAATATCTTAGAATTATGAATGAAAAGATGCAGTCCTTAAAAGGCAATCGATGTTTTGAGATTGATTGATCTTTCACCAAACAGTAAAATGTAAGGTTAGAATGAGTTTCTTTTGAAAAAAGGCTCATAAGGAAAAAATTGTATACATATTAATGGTTGACTGATGACAAGAGTTTTAATCTTTCTCTGACTATGATTAAATCTTTGTTTTCTATACGCATTAATTATATAAAGATAACTAATTGTCATACATGTGTTCTTGAATCTGACATATGGCGAATTAGGATCATAATTCTTTCCTTAATGATTACCTTGTGAGAACGATGTGTAATCAAAAGGGATTATGAGTCTATATTTGTAATATGACAATTAAGTTTTATAACTCTTTTCTTTATGATTACCTTTTGCGAGGACGGTGTGTAATCAAAAGGTTCTAAGGTTTAAATAATCTTTATAAAGTATACAAGATAAGAGAATCCAAGTGTGGATTGGATCATGCATCTAAGAGCTGAGATCTTAAGTTTAATCACAATATGATTTTTGATTAAATTCAGGTAACTCCTGAGTACACCTGACATCAAGTGGGAGCACTATGTTTTTCCTTAAAATTCATATGTTGTGTAACATATTGAAGGTATCATTCCGTCTAAGATAGATGTTAATCTTTGAGGTTGGAATGAAACTTCACTTAAGAATTTGGGAAATAAAACAAACGACTTTGGAATAAATGTTTAATGAAATAAACATATGCGGTAATTAAGTCCAACACAATGCAATATATCATTAAAGCAAGTCTTAAATGATATATTTCACTAAAAATAATTTAATACATGGATAGAAACCTTGTGTTTTTAACTAAGGATTCATCATGTATATATTATATTGTGTGTGAGACTGGTTGTCACTTTTGCACAAGAGCAAGATGAGCTAACAACAACAGTATCTAATTGAGAGTGATTTAGATGACTGTCAACAACAATATCTAATTGAGAGTGATTTAGATGACTATTTCAGTATCTATTTGAGAGTGATTTACATGACTGTTAAAACAAATGTTTACGAATTATACAAGGCATAGTGTTGTTTGAGTACACATGATGCTGGAGAATAATCAATCCAAGTTAAAGTAGGATTTCATCTTTATGATAAATCTACCAACTAGATATGCTCAGCTAAGAGCATTGTTGCACTACACATTAAAGAATGAGAGTACTTTACATTTTAAGAAACTGTAAAGATGACTGTCTGAGATAGGTATGTTATTGACTTCAAATACCCTATAAAAGGAACTATTACCTTGTCCATACTATGACTCTTGCAATAGTATGCATGTGAAAAGTAAGACACTCATCGTATCATTCAAATTCTACATAATATGTGAATTTGAAACAAGTATTCGGAAAGTTTACTCAGATGACTATTTAGCTTTCTTGTAAAGGAAGAGTTGAGAATGTTGGAAACATTGGACTTCAACTTAATGATTAGTCTCATGCATATCTGTTTTAGTAATTGGATAATTAGGATTGTAAGACAACTTTTACTTTTTGATGAATAAAGATACATGGTATTTATTATTCATACATATAATAATTGTTATCCTATATTTGCATATTTAATCCTTGAATGATTTATCATTCTAAATATGTCCATTTTCGGTTAACAATATGGGAATATTGTTACAAAAGACAAATGTGAGTGTTGGTTATATTCTTTGAATATATGGATGGTTCCCTCCAAACTCATATGTTATTCACAAGGAATGCGTATTGGACACCCCAACCTTCGATTTTTACTTTTGGATCCGTTGCCATAAGTAAGATATCGAATATGGTTAGTTAATTCATCCTTAGACTAGAGAATACAAACACGTTCTGGTATGTGTGGATATCACTTTTTAATTCTAAGTCAAACGATGTCCTGAAAATGGTAGTTATAAATGCTATTATTAGAAGTGATGTGAAGCAGCATTCACAACACTTGTATTCAAGAAAGAATTTGTTCATCCACTTGATGTGCAGAATGATACCTTTGGCGCCTCTCCAGAATTAATCAGATAATTGTGTGGCCGCACCCAAAGGGTAATGCAAGATGATTCTTGATTACATTTGGTATATCTGTATTAAGTTCTATAACGAGAATCTAAGTGGTTAAACTATATGGAATGAGTTAGGATCCATATACATTGTTTAACGGTATCTGAACAAAGGGATGATTCTAGTAAGAGATACATAACCATGCTACTGATAATGTTTTTGAAACTTGATCTCAGACATTTCTAGTTTTGAAAATGAATGTGAGTGTTGCTAGACGTTTCCGTCGTTAGTATATGGGCTGTCTACTACTCTAACTCCCAAGTGGGAGCTGTTGGATTATGTGGTAGTTGGATTAGCTCAATACAACTAGAAATGCATGAGCCTATTAGGGACACACACGTTAAAACATTTAGAGTGCGTTTGTTACTTTACGTAGCTTTCTAATTGTAAACCAAAGAACAAAAACGACTAGGACACGAATCTATGGCTGTCCTAAATGTATTGGAGCCGGCCATAAGATTCATTGTGAGCGTCTAGATATGTTTTCTTGGAGATAAAGAGAAGAGAAGAGTTGTGATAAGGATTAAACTTGTGCTCTCCTATTCTTATCATGAGTAGCGTTTGGAGGGTATTTAAACCCTCACCCCTAGCTCATTAGGGACGCATACAATAACCCTAACACACTCCAAAAAGCTCCTGCTCTTCTCCCTTTTCTAAAACAGCCGATCTAAGTAAACCTTAATTAGGTTTATTGTTTTTTGGTTCCCCTATACACACTCTGCTCAATTTCGGTTAATCATATAGGGTTAACCTAACTGTGATTTGATTCCAAGACTAATCCAGAAGGGGTAGCACTTTTATTTGAAGGTTGTCAAGGAGTGACAACAATTAGATTCGGCTAGGGTTTTGTTTCTTTGATTTTCGGTTCATTCTATCTATTTCGGTTGAACCGAATTAGGTCAAAACCCTTGATCTATTTACTGAATTTCAGTACATGTATACAAAGGTTGTTTGGGTAGTTAATTCAGGTTATGTGGGTATACAAAGGTTGTTTGGGATACACGTGAAGTTGGACTAGCATTCGGGCGCACTCGTTGGACGTGTTTGTGTGAGCACTCGTAGAGGTGGTAATTTAACCACTTTGTTTCATTAGCATTTGATTCATCAAGAGGTTAGGTTTCTTTTTCCCTTTGTTTATTTATTGTGTATTAATCATATGCACTATACTTGATCCATATCCGCTGCATACTCGTAGTTGTTAATGGTTAACAGTTATTTAAATCCCAACATGGTTTGTCTCTAACAGGCCGGGCAGGTAGAACTATGTTTTCATAGACCAAAATAGCATCCTGAAATACAGTTTTCGTAGAGTAACGTAAGAGATTATCAAGATGTAGTAAATGGTCAAACGGGTAAAAGATGTAGAATACTATTGTTATATATGTAGTTTTTGGAATGTATACTACCTGCACAATTACATCTTCTACTTCAAACTTCCACATTTTGGAGGCTTTATCGTCGCTCTCTTGTATAGTTTGATGTTCATGATGAAAATATGTATGTTTCGAGGTTAAAGTGTATTTTGGTTAAACCCGACCTGTTTGGATGTTTGGTTTACATTCGGGGTTCTCACAAAACACTATCGTTCTTTTATTGTGTATGTGTAAAATCACATTATAACGAAAATATGTATGGCACTATACGTCTAGTTGAAAATAAGATACTTCAACTCGTTATGAACATTCAACTATGATTAAAATTTGCCCATTTCTGGTTATGATAAGTATATGAATTATCTAATGATATTTACGTTTGTTGTTGACCGATGAGTTAGATCTTACATGTATTTATTTCGAATGTATCCTAACATGTGTGAAATTAAAGATTAAACATGTTTTAGAGTACCAAATTAAAAGAAAAAAAAGCTAAGAGTTCATATGAGTTTTCAGATACAACAACACCCGTCAAAATTTTTCATTCTGGAAGATGAAAAGGTATCCGAAAACATAATACCATCAGCGCATTTAACCCACATACCCTAATGCTATATAAGTAACAAAAAACTTCTATCTTGAGCGTATGCGAGATAGAGTGTTAGCAGGGACGGAACCAGAACACAATTGGACCAGGTGCATTTACGAAAAGTTATACGAAACAAGGAACGCAAATTTTTGGGACAAGTGCACTTAGGAAAAATTTAACAAAATTTAACACTACACCACAAAATTTAACAATATTTAACACTATGTCGCAAAATTTCATGAGGGTCCCGGGACCCCCCGGGACACCCCTTGGTTCCGTCCCTGAGTGTTAGGATAAAAGCTTACAAAATATCTTATTAAAAAACTTGTTACCCCACTCACTAATAAGCATTTTTTTAGTGTAAATAATATAGTACATACATAGGTTCACAAATAGCTAGGCAGAGTTTAGGACAAAAAGACTATTAACATTAGGGGTCTTCATTGTTTGGGTAATATCAGAATAAACCGAAAACTGAAACCGAAAACCAAAACCGAATTTGCCAAAACCGAACCAAACCGATTTAAATATCTGCCTTCTCGGGTGCGGATACCGAAAACTGAAACCGAAAACCAAAACCGAATTTGCCAAAACCGAACCAAACCGATTTAAATATCTGCTTCTCGGTTCGGATATGGTTTTGGCAAACAAACCGAAAACCGAATCCATATATATTATGTATTTATATACGAAAAAATGATAGTAAAACTATTTCCTAGTATAAATATAATATTTTTTAAGCTTAAAAAAAATGTTTGTTCTAAAAATCTATATAAATAAATAAATAATTAAAATTATGTAATTCGGTTTATTCCAATTTAAATTTGACTTGGTTCGGTTCAGTTTTCGGTTTTAACAAAAAAAAATTAACCGAATAAACCGAACAACCCGATAACCGAATTGATGAACACCGGTATGTTAAATGAAAACTTATGTCAAAATCTAAAGATAGACAAGTAGCCCAGACTATTGGGCCTATACCCAATAGCAAATTTCTCATTTTTGTTAGGGCTGTTCATCGGTTTGGTTATCGAGTTGTTCGGTTTATTCGATTCGGTTAATTATTTTTTTGGGTAAAATCAAAGACTGAACCGAACCGAATTCAAATTGGATTAAACAGAACCAAATAACTGAAAACCAAACCCCATAAGAACCTCTGATGATTCTACTAAGAAAAACGGATTAACATTTACTTATCTGAAATCTATATCAGTTTTGGGTCATAACTTATTTTGGCACTCATGATTCTGCCTTCTGGATTCTCATAAAACAGACCTACAAAGAAAGGCTGTCAAGATCACGATCCCATCTGGGATCGTTTTTGTCTTTGCAAAATCGAGATCGTAAGATCCTACAAATTTGTCATGTTTTGTAAACAAAGAATAAACGAGTTAAACTGTTTTCATTTCGACACAATATCAAAGATAAATTCATATAATACCCTCTTAATATGTCAAAGATCAAATTTGAAACACTAAAGTAAAAGTAAAACACAATTTTTCAGATTATTTTGATTTCGGCTTATATTTCATAAGTTTCAATTTTCCCGCTTATTTTGAGACTTGTGGGCTTATATAAGTTTATTACGATATGATAAACTAAAATAAACCCATAAGTGTCAAAATAAGCTAGAAAATTAGGGCTTATGAGATATAAGCCGAATCAAATAAGCTCACAAACCTATATAAGCAGAAACAAACACCCCATAGGTATAAACTATAATCAGGTCTAGAAAATAAAACGTCAATGGTTGACTTATTAGACACTAGTAAAGCTTATTTTTTAGGGTCTATGCAAGTGAGATGGACTCAAAAAATAGAAAAAATGAAAAAAAAATAGAAATAGGTGAAAAAAAAAGGTTCAATGGTGACTTTTCTTTCCTTAGGTATATTGTTTGAACTTAGCATGTTAGCATGGTTGTAAAACTCGCTATGCTAACTTGTAGTGAGTAGTCGGCCAGGGAGTATACGAATTGGAATCTTAATGAATATAAATTTAGAAATTATATGTATGACATGTTTATAGGACCACAGAAATATGCTTAGAAAAATTAACACAATTTTTCCAATACTTCAAACCGAGTTTTAAGTTAACCCCAAGTTTTGACCGAGTTCTAAGAGAAAACGAAATATCTGCCATTGTTTTCCCTGTATTGGTAATGGTGCCATTTGGTTCTATAACGTCAAAAGTTTTTTGATGCTGGTGTTAGTACAACACCAAAACATAATGATGAGAAGCATCATCAAGCATACATTATAACTTTTAGTAATCATATTTCACACTAACTATTTATGATATAACTTCAACTTTTTTGGACAAATGCGAAATGGATCAACCGGATTAAACCCTTGACTACACTTAGAACCAGAAGTGCATCCATTATGACCCTTTGATGCCTGACCCAGCTTATTATCTAACTCGACATAATAATAATCAAGATTTTTGTGACAGAATGAACATATCTCACTTCTCTCTCCACAAATTTCCTGTACACCAGCACAACAAATCACAATAACAGCTTTGTACATACTTAAATGCCCTCTAGAAGACACACTATCACCAACCACAGGTTCTTTACTTTCATCATCTAATGGTGGCTCCATCCAATCAGCGGGTGAGTGCCATCTAACAAAATCTACTAATATGTAGCCAGGATTTGCACCCTAAGAGAAGATAATCAAAAGCACCACAGGGTAGATACTAAATTCAGTTTGTTGTTACGCAGTAAAGAATACATATGCAATTTGTAGCCTGTAATTTACCTTAAAAGCCTTTATGTCTTAAAGTTGTTGAGAGCACCCAGTTCCAACAATGCCATAACACTGGTTTGTTCATTTGAAATGAAACACTAAAACGAACATGGTTTCATGCAAGTCATAATTCATACCAAATAATCGGATGCCATCCTTAGTTTAGAAATAAATTAACATTTGAGGCTACAGAAGTTTCATAAATCACATCCGTTTTTTAACTTTGTTTTTTAACATGTATAGTTTTTCTTATTCTTGATGAAATTAATTACATGTGAATACTATTGAGATTTTATAAACTGTCAATCATTAACACTACGAGTACGGAGCAGATATGGATCAAGTATGGTGCATACGATTAACACACAATAAATAAACAAAAGGGTAATATAGAAAACTAACCCTTGAAGATCAACTGCAAATGTAATGAAACAAAGTGGATAAATTTACACCTCTACAGTTGCTCACACACAGGGCCGGCTGATGGGGTGTGCAATAGGTGCATAGGCACAGGACCCATTAGTTTACGGGGCCTCCAAATTCTAAAAAAATAGCTACAACATATACCTACTCCATACCTTATAAATATGTAAGAGAAATTAATCTAAGTTAGTGAGTTAAGTTTGAAAGAAAAAGAGGCCCACTGAATATTTATCCACTTGGAATTATATAACATTTTCGTAATTATTGTTTTTTCTTAACATATCTTTCCAAATCTGGGTGTAGGTTGTTTTTTTGGGATTCAAATATGTCTTTTATTGAATTTTTAGTTTAGCTATTTACTCAGCATAGGATTGTTAGTATGTGAAATTTGTCTCAAATGATTTTATGTAAGTCATCATAAGACACAAAAAGTTTAAAAGACCATCACACATATTTCAGTTTATATAAAGATTTAGTTGATGTTCGATAAATACGCTGATAGACAAATACATTTTATCGCCTCATTTTAGTGTTATTTCTTGTACTTGTAACAATGATTACACTATTGATAAAATCTTTTATGTTATATACAAGTTTTCGAGCGTTTTGGGGGCCTATTTTACATTATGGCACAGGGCCACAAAAAACGATGAGACGACCCTGCTCATACAACACGTCAAACAAGCACGTCGCGATGCTAGTCGTTGCTTCACGTATAAAAAACTAAACACCATGTGTCTTGTTCTTATATAATAACCATGATCGAATCTCAAAG
>BQNB010101223.1:0-24520 GCA_026074375.1 Tanacetum coccineum | reverse complement strand
CTATACTAAATTTTATATTTTTCCTAGACACTAAATGACAAAAGAAAATTTTACAAAAAAGAAAAATATTTTTTTATTAATTTTCTGATTTTTTATGAATTTATAAAGATTAAAAACTAATTAAAACTAAGAAAATAGAAAAAGACAAAAAATAAAAGTTATAAAAATTCTGAAAAAATAAAATTAAATAAAGAAAAAGTTAACAATTCTAAAAATATAAAAATGCCCAAATTTTACTGTTTTTATAAAAAGTAATTAAACTAATTAAATTTTAACCTAATTTATATTAATTAAATTAAATAAACTAACTGTGGTTAACTATAAGGACTAACAGTGAAAAGGACAAAAGGACAAACGGGGTAACAGGCTAACTAACCACAGGGACTAACAATGTTAACTAGAAAAGACAAAATTACACAAATGATCCCTGAGGTGGACCCCGATTACAAGAAGGGTCCAAAGTGCTTATTAGCAAAAAGCTAAAGAAGCAAAGCTGTTAAGGGGCTTGAGGGGAGTATTTTTTATAAAAGGGGCATAAGCTGAAGTGGACTAAATAAGCTAGAAAAGTGAGCTTTTTGGGCTGACAGAAACTTAATAAGCTTAAAAGCTTATTTGCTTTTTTCTTTGAGGTTTAAGCTAACAAAATAAGCTAAAATCTATGGGGGACAGATAAATAGGGATAGGGGAGTCCTAATTATAAGCTATGGAAATCTAATAAGCCCTAAATTAAGCTGAACTATGAATAAGCTATGAATGACAGTTTACAAAAAATAATTTAAGCTAGCACAATAAGCTACAACTATGGGGGACAGATAAATAGGCTAGGGGATTCTTAAATAAGCTAAAGTAACCTATAATAAGCCCTAAAATAAGCTATTCTATTGTTAAGCTAAAATGGCAGTTTTATAAAAAGAAAAAGGGCTACTTTAAGCCTCTATTAAGCTAATCTAAAGGAGGAAATAAGCTATAAGATCTTGGGGGCTTAAAGAAGTACCTAGGGACTAAATAAAACTGCAAAAAGAACTAGGGTTATTGAAGCTTAATTAAAAGAAAACAAGGGCTGAAAATGGTGCTCAGCACCAGGGTAAGCTAATACAGTGGCTAGGGGCTTATTTGAGCTTATTGAAATAAGCTCTTAAGAGCTTTTTAGCCAAAACAAAGTACAAACAGAATTAAAGGGGTCTCCAATGAGCTTATTTTCAAAACTTTGGGGCTTAAGGCTAAGAAAAAGTTGCTGATTATTGGGCTTAAAGTTGGCAGTTTTCAAAAATTATGCATGTATACTTTGACTCATACTTGGTCAAACCAAAAGGGACAGAACAAGGGTGTTTCAAAATGGCTAGAAACAACCAAATAAGCACAACCAAAGTGTGCTTAAGCTGCTTATGCAGCTTGAGCACTTAAGCTCACTTTTGCTTATTGGAAAATTGACAGAAACCAAAAGGGGCATAAAAACTGATTTTCAAACTAACAATGGTGATTTAAATGGCTTAATGAAGCCCACACACTCAGCCAAAGTTGGCTGAGTGAGCTTGACCCATGCAAAACCCATTATGACCCATTTTGGGTCTAAACCAAACACCCCCTTAAATATATAAAAACCTTTTTTTGGCTGATTTTTATTAAAATGAGGGCTGAGAAAGGGTATTATAAGCAAAGTTTTATCACTTTTAACACTTTCTTAACAACTTTAAACAGATTTAAACAAATAACATTAAACTTTAAATTTCGAACATGGAAATTCAAGAATTCTCAACTTTTTATATTAAAAACATGAATATTACAACAAACACTTTTAACTGAAGCTAAGTTACACTAATTGCTTAATAAAAGACTTTTAAAAGTAAAATTACACTAAAACATAAAAAAAGTGGTGTGTGTAGTTCGGCTTGGTCTTGGCTCTTTTATACTAGTCTCAAAGACTCTTTGGCTCATGGTTTGTGTTTCTTGTGAGAGTACAATGCAATCCTGAGCAAATCCTAGCCCTCCATATGCCTTCTATTGATCTCAGCCATGGATGTCGACTTTGGGTTGTGTGAAATACCAAGGGAGAGGGTTATAGGGGCAATGGTTTGTTGGGAAAGGGTATGGGTGAGCTGGGAAGTACTTTGGGAGGTGGTATTGCAAGAAAAACATGGGGAAGAGGGTGGTATGGTTTTTGGCGGGAGTGGGTTGAGGACAGTTATGGTTGGGAAGGTTTAAAAGAAAGAAATGAAAAAGATGCAACTTTGGTCCCCCATGTTTCTTTCACTTTTCATTTAGTTTTGGCCCGTTTTTTAGTTATAAAAGAGGTTTGGTATTTGACAGTTATAGTCCCTCTGGTTTATTAACAAAAAGAATTAAAAAGGTTATGGGTAATTGCAAAAACAGTCCTTGTTGTTTTAATAAAAGGGAGTTTGAGTGAATTGCAAAACCAGCCCTTGTGGTATTTTCTTTCATTTTCATTATAAAACAACTTTCAAACTTGGCATTTTTAGCCCTTTTCTTTATTTTTTTTCAATTTTAATTATAAAACAAAGTTTTAAAATTTACATTTTGGTCCTTATGTTTTATAAAAAAGGGTGATTTGGGCTTGGGTTTTGTGTTGGGCCCATTGGGCTTGTATTGGGCCCAACAGATAAATAGGGATAGGGGAGTCCTAAAATAAGCTAAGTTATCTAGATTAAGCCCTAAAATAAGCTAGAATTGAAATAAGCTATGTAACAGTTTTATATAAAAGACAGAAAAAGAGGACTTTTTAACCTAAATTAAGCTATATTAATAAGCTATCTAAGGCAAATAAGCTGCTAAACCTAGAAGGGACACCTACAAGCTATGATAAAAAGCAATTTAAACCTATAGCTTAATTGCTAATAAGCTAGAAATGGGGGGCTTAATATTGGTGCTCAGCACCAGGGGAGGTTCAAAACAGGCCTAAAGGGCTTTTTGGCTTATCATAATAAGCACACAAAGGTTTATTTCCCAAATCCAACCACAAACAGATTGACAAGGGTTGCAAATGAGCTTATTTTCAAAATATAAGCCATTAAAATCAAATATACCCTGCTGATATTTTGGCTTGAAATTGAGGGTTTACAAAGAAATGGCATTTAGGTACACTAACTTTACTTGGTCATTTTGGAAATTGACAGAGCAAAGGGACCTTTTCTTTGGGTTAACTAGAACTAAATTAAGCACAAAAATAATGCTTAAGCTGTTTAAACAGCTTAAGCTTGTTTAACACAAGGTGGCTTTGGTAAATTTTGACAGAAAGGTCAAAGGTCTTAAAAACTAATTTTTTCACTAAAAGTTATGATTATACTGGCTTAATAAAGCCCACACACTCAGCCAAAGATGGCTGAGTGTATATGACCCATTAAAATCCACTTTTGACCCATTTTAAAGACACAACCAAACACCCCCTTAAATATATAAAACTTGGTTTTAACTGATTTTTAGTAAATCAAAGGATGAGAACAGTGATTACTAGTGAGGTTTAACAAGTTTAACCCATTTTTACACAAGATAAACAGAATTAAAAGGTTTATATGAGACTTTTAATGGCGACAGTGGAATATCAAGAAAACTCTTAATCTTTTATTAATAAAAGAGAAGTTACAACATTTAAAACAGAACTGAGTACATTAATTGCTAAAAAGACTTAAATAAAAGACATTTAAACTAAAACAGGTAAAAAAAGGGTAACATGGTGCTAAAAAACTTCGGCTGGTCTTCTTTCTTTTTATAGAAGTCCTAAAGGTCTTTGGGGCTTCACATGTGCTAGTTGGGTGTGTAGAAACTCCTCAAGCAATCCTAGCCCTTTGTTTGCCTTCTCATGATCTCAGCCATTGATGGGTAACTTTGGGTTGTGTGATTTCCAAGTGGGAAGAGTTATAGGGGCAGGGTAAGGTGGGAAAAGGTGAGGGGTGAGCTGTGAGGGTACTTGGGATAGTGGTTTGGGCTTGAAACCGTGGGGAAGGGGTGGTATGGTTTTTGGCGGGAGTGGGTTAAGGTACGGGGTGGGTTGCAGGGTTTAAACGCGAAGAATGGGGAAGAGGCACAAATGGTCCCTCAACTCTTTCTCTCTTTTCATTTTGTTTAAGCCGAAAATAGTTATAAAACATTAGTTATTAAACCAAGTTTCAAAAGTGACAGCTTAAGTCCCTCCGTTTTTATAACTAAAAAGAGATAAAAGGGTTTTGGATAATTACAAGAATGGTCCCTGCTGTTTATTAACTAAAAGGGGTAAAAGAGGTTTAAGCAAATTGCAAAACCAGCCCTTGTGTTTTATTAAACCTTTTTTTCTTTTATAAACCCCTATTTTTAAAAATGACAATTCTAGTCCCTAAAGGTTATTTGTAAAAGGGTGATGCTTTTGGTTGGGCTTTTGGTTTGTCATGGGCTTTTGGGCTTGTAGTTGGGCCCACCTGGGTTTGGGTTGGATATTGGGCATTTCAAGCCCAAATAAGTGATATAGAAGTGTGTTTTGTGATTAACAATGGGCTGAGATTGGCTGTTACCTCTCAAGGGCTAGGATTGGGTCTTCAAAGTCCTTCACAAGTCTTGTCAACATGCACACAAATGGGCTTTGTAATTGATTAGGGGGGCCCATTTGGTCTATCACAGTGGCATAAATATACTTAATTGGGCTTTCCCCGCCCATCAATGGGTTAAGGATTGACATTCAATAGTAAATCATCAGTTCCGGCTCCGGTTTGACTGCGAGTTCCTTCAGTATTGACTCTGACTTTGCAATTATTTTGACTTTGGGCCTAGATTTTTAGCGCACAGTTCTTTTCCAATCCATGCTCAGTTTTGTCATTTTGGCTTGTTTACTGTCATTGTTTAGATGAAACCCCTTCCTGCACAATACAAATGCCAAAAAACGCAAAACATATATTTGAGCAGTTTTTTGTCTGTTTTTGGTCATTTGTATTAAAGCTGCCGTTTACTAGAGGTAAAAGATATGTGTGAATTAAGCTCTTATCAAATCCCCCAAACTAAGGGATTGAGTTCCCTCACTGCAATTATGAAGTAACATTAAGCCCCGTTTCCACCTTTTTTCCTGAATTTACACTAACTACAACTAATATATTGGATTTTCTCCAATTTTAACAAGTTTGACTTTCTTTATTTATATAATCATACTGGATCATAGAATGTGAAGCGCCCGTAGAGTATGATCTACACGATGTTTCCTGACGGATAATTTACGATCGTCCTCGATTTTTCACAAGTTTTCCAAGTTAAGCAATTAAACAATATCATTGTCGATATAAGTTATATGTTAACTCCCTCATCTTAATGACTATGTGAAATTTCAACTCCCAACATGGATATAACGATTGAATGCGTGTAACTCATTTTAATTAACCATAGTTCAGGGTGAGTGAACTTATTTTCATATCATATACAAAAAAATGAATCGATGACTCAAAGCAACAACTTATTAAGACTTCCCGTAACTTGATTTCGGATATTTATTCCACTTTTAAACTTTTTGCAACATACTTCAACATCATAATCATTAGTTCTTAAAGCTAGAATGCGTTGCTTAGTTTGAACCCCTACCTCGTTGGTTAACGAGAGCAGATATCACGACCAACGCCACGTGTTCTTAGTTAGAAAACACCACCCCCCGTTGCTAGCTTAGAGGGAAACACATCAACACCTTATTCCCTAATATGGCTAAAGATTGGTGGAGTCATGTAGTTAAGAACCCTCAACCTAGACCTTTCTTCTAAGGTGAGAATATCACGCCACAAAAGACAAATCCCTAGAAGCAAAGACGTCCTTAGTTTGAACCCCCCCCCACCCCATCGTTGCTAGCGGAGTGGGATATCACGACACATCTTCTACTAGCTGCCATACATAATCAACATGCAAAGCATAATTGCACAATTTCAATGTTCATTGCAATTTTTGCATTCACATTTCATTCAATCGCTTCTTTTGGCATTTATATTTTAAATCACTATAAAATCTCGCTTTTGAAAAACTCAAGTTACAAATTTGAGAGCTTTTTACTGAAAACATCGATTGACTTAGTTGAATTAAATTGAGTTACTATGATCTTAGTGGATTAGAAAAATTCACGGGATAGAAAACCACAAGTTACTTGTAATAAGTTTTTTAGAAGACTCTTGCTTAGCGCATAAACTTATATTTAACTCTAACATGTTCTCGTTCTTCAACATTATAAAATTCAAAAGCTATAAATACGTGAAAGCTTGGCCTAAAGGAACTAGCTATGGGCTCCACAAACGACACGCCCGATCAAGAGTCAAAATTATTCTTATTCTAAACCCAAAAGAAAAGTCAAAACTGTGACAAATACCCTTATATTTATTTGAGAAAATTTTTCAATTTTTTCATTTTCGTTGGTATTTTAGGTGTAAAAACGGATGTTACTGGTAACAATGGCTGCAGTCAACAATCAAATCGAAGATACCACCCCCCAGAACTAGAACAAAACATCGTTCCTCGATGTTTTTGACAGGTATGTACATATAATCCTAAGGCCATTTATGAGGTATGGCCAAAATGATAAACGTTAGTCGATAAGATTAGGATATCGTATTCCAAATGAAGCTGAAAGAGTGAAACTCTTGAAATGAATGACAAAACTGAGAGTCTTCCACAATCCGAGGCAATCCTGGACAAAATAACAATAACAACAACATGGAAACACGGGGTACTTGGAAAAGATAAGCTATATTACCAACAACATACACAAACACTTATTTTAACACTACATACACTACTACTACGTATAACTATGATAAGCATTGGGGTCCTCCCACAGAAAGAGCGCTTGTTTAGGTCTCGAATCTTGACCCAATGACACAAGGAGATATGGATCCTTGCGGAAACAAAGTGAAATAGTAAAATTATCATTAGACTTTCATTCAAGATGACTACGATAAGTATATGAAATTTTCATGAAATTCACTTTCCTTAGAAACATACCGGCTATAGAAAGAATGATAACTTTCGAAATGCCCGGGATCAAATTGGTGTCTTCATCCCCACATAGAGAAAGATTAGGTGGAATATACGGAATAAAAGAAATGGGAGAAAGATCCATACAACATAAGACGAAAAGATTCACTAAAGTATAAAATCCTAACTCAAAGGGTGGGCAAAACATTAAGCACATGAACTCTTGGTTCGCTTTCTTGGAAAATATTTCCCACCACATCCATTGTAAGATTGCCCAGCTCGGGCTCAATCTTAAAGAAACAATCATACTCTGGTTGAGATATGATTTGAGCGAGTCCATCGGCGAACTCCTCGAAGAAAATCACTCCTATTTGGCAGGAGGAAACTTATCATCTCGAAAGATCAAAGATAAACACGAATCATATTGAGAAAAATCAACATGAGTAGTGTACTCCTTTCTATCCACTACTCTTCTCTTTAAGAATGTATCGTTATCAATGTAGGAAATGCTTTATAATCTGAAAGAGAAAACTCAGAATGAGTGAGTGGGACTGCCACTACAAGGCTCCTTCCAAATTAAAGCAGAAAGTTCCGATTCGAGCAAAGAATTATCAAGGTTTTAGTCTCCTCATAAGAAAATTTAGAATGTGGAGTGACTTAGGTCACAACAACAGAAGATGGAACGGGATTATCTTTTAATGCTTTGATTTTTTAGCAGACAATGACGATTGACATTCAACAATATTTTCACGTGAACGGTATCATCTTTATGATTAAACAGTGTCATCCTCAATCCTTATCCAACATCTGAATAACAATCTCCATCCACCTTCGAGCTAACTGGCTCAGAATTGGGAGTGTGATCTGCCTCAACATACTGCCGAACATCGTTACAAGAGAAGGAATCATCATCAGTCGAAGGAAATCATACGTTAGAATCAGAGAAATCCTCATGATTGATCTTTTGAAATGCAAAGAGGCGGAGAATTGTCAAGAAAAGGCACATCACACCACTTATAGGGAATCACCTTATGCCTCACTGGATTGGGAACTTAGTGAGATTTCAACACTTAGACTTTATGAATTCGTCCGATTTCCGATGCCGGAATTGTGTCACGATGCTCATCTCTCCAAAATAAAGAGTTTATAACCGCTCCTTCGTTGGTGATTACGAGTTGTGATTGCAATGGTGGTAATCCTCGTACATCATCCTCATCACAGTAGACGAGAGGGCGATTCCAAGCCGGAGTATTGATGTACTCAATAGCTCGTCACTTTATGATTTTCACATCTTTACAAGTTTGCTAACAATTCTTGCCATTCCTCGGATTGAGCATGTTAACTTCAAAAAAGTTGTCCCAAGCTTGTAATAGTACCTTAGGCGTTTTCCCCACCACAAGAGATACGATTAGATACATTTGAGAAAGCTTTTCAATCGATTTCATTAGTCCACTTTGGGCGTGCAAAGCTTCCAAGCACATGGTTGAGGAGGTTTGATGAGATTGATCGGAAAATTGCGGGGTGTTGAATTTTGGTCCAAAACCGAAATAATGAGAGGTATTGACTCATCGGGTTTGACATTCAATAGGTCGCATGATGAGGACCCTACAATTTTCACAGCAAAAGATTTTGCAGTATAAGGATTATACAAATCTTGCGGGGAATTTAGAAATCAAGGCTGAATTCCTGCTCTGGATAGATAACCTGCTTTGAGGTGTATAGCATTGACAATATTGAGTATTGGTTTCCCGCAAAATTTACACACAAGAATTGTTTAGAGTGGTGTGGTGGTTGGAGAGAGAAAATCTTGAGATTGCTCAAAAGTAGTACGGAGTTAAAAAATCGATTTGATTTCATTTCCATAGTACAAAACTAAGCCAAACTCCATCAATGCGAGGACGACAACCGCGACTGTTTGGACGACGTGCAACGAAAAACAAGAAGAGTTATCCCGTCGGTTGTCCACACCCTATACATTCAAAACCAGAGAAAAGACACATGAGTTACTCATCCACACTAAGTCCCAACAAAAGGAATATTGTTGAAGACTTTTGAGTATTTTGTGAGAAATTAAAGTCTTGATTGTACCACAGTACCGATTGGATAAACGGAACTGAGGGTGGAACAATCGATAACCATAATGAACATTGTTTTCACAAAATTCTCATAGAAATGAGTCGGGGGTTTGTGGAGATGGGGTTTGAATACTCTGGGAGTGTAAGTAGATAGTACAAGTTAAAACATTTGAGTTTCACTCCGAATCTTACAAATAAAAACAAACTCATCATATTCATTGCAACCACATTATTTGGCATTTCGACCAAAAAATTTTGGTATTTGCACACTTTTTCCAGCTTAATTGTGGGATCTTATATATAACAGTTTGTTTTGGTTGTGATCCGGATTAAGATTAATCGGAGTATTTCGTGGACAATTAAATACACCAATCAGAGCCACCTTTCCCACAAGACTTACAAGTGATTGTTTTGACAAAGATGCCCATCTTAACGAATCACACCACTCCTCGTAAACCAACACTTTTGTTGACGATTATGAGATTTTTGTATGAATTGAACAACTTGTGGGTCATAGTTTGACAACGAATGGCTCTCGAGGAGTCGAATTAAACAGACGATGAATTTTCCATTGGAGAGACTCTGGAAGTTATATTTGAAGACTTTTGAAAAGCTTTCCTCCATATCTATTCGTGTCAGTCGCATTTTAGACATTAAGACCAAGCAACAGGTCTCCACCAATCGAAACACATTCTTTCAATCTTAATGTGATGTTGATAGACGAATCGGCATTGGACACAGAATCTTTTTTTTGATTTTCTCTTTTTAGAACAACAAAATGCAGAAGTGGGCAAATTTCACACAAGCCGAACATAGCTTTAAAAAACGCTTAAGGCGACAATCGAATGATGTCATATAAGAATTAAAAGATAGAGGGAAAAGGAAAGAAATAACTGATATGAAAAAAAGAAGATTATTTATGGTATTTTTTTTTTTTTTTTTTTTTTTTTCGAATTTATCAACAACATTATTTCACAATTGGAACAAAATCAATAACAACTTAAAACCTGATAATCAATCTTACATTCAAACGGTATCTCTCTCAGATATGAAAAAAACGCACAGTTGAGCTGAGGAGTAGGAATATACGCGAAGCTTAATTCTCCTTTCGGGTCGTAGTTCGTTGGAACAACCCTCCTTATACCCACATACTATTAGTTTGTTTTATCACAATGAGTGAGCCGTATATCGTAAGAGACACAGAAGGCAAGTTTATTAAATTCTTTTGTTCGAGTTGGGAACTCAATATTTCACCGGAACTTAATAGATAAACCACAGTGGAGAATATTATATTTTGTATTTTACCAAGTTAGAGTGAATTATTTAATTTTTTATGGACAATTTTTTATTTTATATTTTTGATTTTTTTTTTTTTTTTTTTTTTTATTTATTTTTATATGATATGTATTAATAAAAAGAAAAGAAAAATATTTTTGTGTTTTTTAATATGATATATTAATAATAAGACAAGTTCAGATCAAAGTTGGATAAAAATCGTAGCAAATGCCTCCCCGGCAGCGGCGCCAAAAATTGATTCTGAATTATAAACTCACTTATATAGCAACCCTAATACAGATCCTGACCAAATGCCCTTGACCAAGGCAAAAGGTCAAATTCCACAAAAGGATAAAATACACAAGTAAGAATCAATAATAAAAAGATTCCGGAAGAGATATTCCCGGGTCGTATGTCCCAACGAGGCTGCAATTGAAAATTATCCTGGTTTGATGAGAAATTGAATGATGAAGAATATATGATATGATGGAAACACTGATGGTATTTACAACAAAATTAGGTAACTTAAAACTTAATTTATAATCTACTGAAAACAAGCAAAGGAACTGGGATCTTAAAACAACGGAGGAAAACAAAAATATGTAATCTGAATAAACTTAAACTACGGGAATCATAATTAATTATTGGGAAATCCTAAATAATTCTAAGTAAGAATACGGGGAACATAATCCTGTATAGTGAACCCTAAAAAACTAAAATTAAGAAATTAAAATGCTAAATTAAATATAAAAATCAAAATTTAAAATTCTAATTAACATAATTTGAAAAATAAAGAAAACTAGAAATAAAAACGGAGTCTTTTGAATTTTAAAACAAAAGAAACGTAAATACGCAAACCCGGTAAAAAACTGGTCAAAAACTGACATTTAAAGAAAAATTAAGCCTATACTTATAATTTAATATGTTATACTAACACTAAATGACAAAAGAAAAATTTTGCAAAAAGAAATTATTTTATTTTTAATTACTTTTTGGATTTTTATGAATTTTTTAATAGATAAAAACTAATAAAACTAAGAGAAATAGAAAAAGACAAAAAATAAAAGTTATAAAAATTTCTGAAAAAATAAAATTAAATAAAGATAAAGTTAACAAAACTAAAAATATAAAAATCCCAAATTTTTTACTGTATATAATTAAAAGTAATTAAACTACTTAAAATAAAACCTAATTGAATATAATTAACTAACCATGGACCTATGGCTGAATAATACTAACGTGCCTAACAGGGAAAAGCAACAAGACCTAACGAAGTAAAGGACAACAACTACATGCACTAACTATGTTAACTAGAAACTTCAAATACACAAATTGTCCCTTAGAAAACCCCGAGTAATCCAACAGTGGGTCCAAAGTGCTATAGACAAAACTCAAAACATGCAAACTTGTTCATGGGGCCCGCCACCCCCTTATAAATGGGCAACATTATTTACCTCAAAAGCACTAAGTGCCTTAAATTAACTAAATACGCCCGAAAAGTAAGCTTTTGGACCTTGACAGTGGCATAATATCTATAAGGCTTACATTCTTCTTATTCATTTATGGTATTTACGAGCTGCAAAATAAGCTACAAAGCTAGGGAAACAGTTACTTAAGCTTAGGGTGCCCTATGGATAAGCTATGGGAATCTAATAAGCCCTAAAATAAGCTGGAAGTGACTTAAGCTATGTTAACAGCTTATTATAAAAACAGAAAAGAGAGGACTTTTAAGCTAAAATTAAGCTACACTAAGAAGCTATCTAAGGCAAATAAGCTGCTAAACCTAGAAGGGAGACAACCAACCAGCCTATAGATAAAAAGCAATTTAAACCTAAAGCTTATGCTAATAAGCAAGAAATGGGGGCTTAATAATGGTGCTACAGCACCAATGGAGGTTCAAAAAGTGGCTAGGGGCGCTTTTTAAGCTTAAGAAAATAAGCTCTTAAAGCCTATTAGCCAAAACCAAACAAGCAAAAACAGATAAAAGGGCAAAAAAAATATGGTTTTTTAATTAAGCTTATTTCCAAAATTTGAGAGCTTAGGAAACAATATAAGCTGCTGAATTTGTGGCTTAAAAAGGAGGGTTCTAAAAAAAATGGCATTTAGGTACACTAACTTTACTTGGTCATTTTGGAAATTGACAGAGCAAAGGGACCTTTTCTTTGGGTTAACTAGAACTAAATTAAGCACAAAAATAATGCTTAAGCTGTTTAAACAGCTTAACTTGTTTAACACAAGGTGGCTATGGTAAATTTTGACAAACGGACAAAGAGTCTTAAAAACTAATTTTTTCCACTAAAAAGTGAATGATTATACTGGCTTAAATAAAGCCACACACTCAGCCAAAGATGGTGCTGAGTGTATAGACCCATTAAAATCCACTTTATGACCCATTTAAAGACACAAATAAACCAAACACCCCCTTAAATATATAAAACTTGGTTTTAACTGATTTTTAGTAAATCAAAGGATGAGAACAGTGATTACTAGTGAGGTTTAACAAGTTTAACCCATTTTTACACAAGATAAACAGAATTAAAAGGTTTATATGAGACTTTTAATGGCGACAGTGGAATATCAAGAAAACTCTTAATCTTTTATTAATAAAAGAGAAGTTACAACAATTAAAAACAACTGAGTACATTAATAGCTAAAAAGACATTAAATACAGACAATTAAACTAAAACAGGTAAAAAAAAAGGGTAACATGGTGCTAAAAAACTTCGGCTTGTCTTCTTTCTTTTTATAGAAGTCCTAAAGGTCTTTGGGGCTTCACATGTGCTAGTTGGGTGTGTAGAAACTCCTCAAGCAATCCTAGCCATTGGATTGGCTTTTGTGTTCTCTCCTCACACAATACTCACCATTGGGGGTCTCGCGTTTAGATGTGGGATTGCCAGGGTGGCAAGTTATAAGGGACAGGGTAAGTGGGAAGTGGTAGGGGTGAGCTGTAGAGGGTACTTGGGATAGTGGTTTGGCAAGAAAAACCATGGGAGAGGGGTGGTTTTGGTGAGTTTAGGCTGGAAAGGTTAGAGTACGGTTATGGGTTTTGCACGGGGTGTTCAAAGAGAAAGTATGGGGAAATGAGCAAGTTATGCCCTCATCTCTTTCTCTCGTTCTATTTCATTTTGGCCGATTTAGTTATTAAACCAGTTTCAAAAAGGTGGCATCTTAATTCCCTCCGTTTTTAAAACAAAAGAGATAAAAGAGAGGGTTTTGGGTAAATTACAAGAATGGTCCCTGCTGTTTAATAAACAAAGGGATAACAAGAGGATTAACAGCAAATTCAGAAACCACCCATGTGTTTTATTAAACCTTTTTTTCTTTTATAAACCGATTATTAAAAAATGACAATCTAGTCCCTAAGGTTTTTAAAAAAGGTTGAGGGCTTTTGTTTGGCTTTTGGTTGATATTGGGCATGTTGGGCTTGTTATAGGGCCACTGGGTTATTGGGTTTGTTGATGGGGCTTATCAAGCCGCCAAGTAAGGTTATAAGGGGTTTTGTGGTGTACAATGGCTGAGATTGGCTTAACTGTGCTAGGATTGGGTCTTCAAAGTCTCACAGTCCTTTGTCAAATGCACACTAATGGGGGGCCTGTATGTAAATTGATTGATGGGCCCATTATGGATCTTCACAGTCTTCATAAATATACTATTGGGCTTTCCCGCCCATCAGATGGTTATGAAATTGCATTCAATAGTATTCTTCAGTTTCCTCCGTCTAACCGGTTTGACTGCTGAATCTTCAGTAAATGACTCAGACTTTTGGCATTTTTTTGGACTTTGCCATGATTCTTGCACAGTCTTTTCATTCCATGCTCAGTTTTGTCATTTTGGCTTGGTTTTCTGTCTTTTTGTTGATATCCACTTCCTGCACAATACAAATGCAAAACAAACATATATTTGGCAGTTTTTGTCTGTTTTTGGTCATTTAAGCTCGTTTTTAGAGGTAAAAGATATGTGTAATTAAGCACTTATCATGCATCCTAGTTTACATGTTTACACATTCATGGTGATTGGTTGGTGTGTGCTCTACATCCCATCACATTGGAGCTGATCCCTCCACCCATATTATTATAAGAGGTCACCCCTCTATTACATGTTGAGGCAGCCCCTCGTATTATATTGCATTTATTCACGATATTAATTTTAAGGACATGTATATGAATTTATATGAGCTCTGTGGGCATCTTACTTATATGTGTTTATGCTATTCCCTGATATTCCCTAATTCTTAGATTCCTCAATAACATCCATGATATAGGACGTGACATCTTTTACTTCATGTTACCCCAGGTCTACAAGTTTCATACGAAATTCGCCTCATGACATCCTTTTAACTAACCTAACAACTCATATTGTCCATGTTTTACAATAGTTTTAAGCACTTAGTTCCTCATGATGTATCTCCTTCATTTCCTCATGACAATTATGACATTTTTCCATGATAATTTTACGCTCATAATAACCAGACTTTATTACGTTACAACTTTCCTCATAACTCTTATGGATTTTTTTTCATGATCACTCACATACTCCTAATATTGTTCCATGACTTTCATGATTTACAAAAGGTCTTTCAGCTCATTTTAATCCCATTCTTTGCATTTTCCACAGTTTTTTTCCCCCCATACCTACCCTTCATATTCTTCACAACACAAATGGATATACACACACACGACATCGTTGTACCCATGTTAAACATGTTTTCCTATATTAAATTTCCCTCATTGATTTACCTTACAGATTTCTCTTCAATGACACTGACTATTTCATATTTCCGCTGCTTTCAGGTTTATTTATCAGATTTATATTTATCTTAACTGTATCATTTTATCCGTTCACCTGAGCAATCTGCTCAGACCGTATTTCTTTTCATAGTTTCTACAGCAGGTTCTTGGCGATGGGATTTTTTTGGGCAAGAGAGATGTACTTAGGAATGAAGAGCTACCCTTAGACTACTTTATTATATGGACTTCCTCATGTTTATGCTATCTAGGACACGTATTTGTGTCCTTAGAATTCCATATGTTTATTTCATGTTGGCATTAATTAAGGTGAATCGACGTTTAATTCCCGGCTTTTCCCACGCTTGTAATTTATTGCTAAGGCATATCCTTTATTTATGCTTTTGATAATGACCCCATGAATATGACGTTTCGGCCTCCTTTTCCGGAGTTGGTCGTTACAAGCATCAACCAAACGAACGTATAGCATTCGAATTTTGGGGATTTTCGGTAAACATCTAATCGGTGAGCAGAAATTGCCAATAATATATTTATTGCAAGAAAGATTGACGAGCTTCATGTCCATGAGCTGAGGAAAAATGTAATCGGGTTTTATGATGTCCTGGAGCATGTGTTGCAATATCAAGGGAAAGTCATGCGGTCCTGCATATATATGATTTATCAAACCTAGAATTCACCCATATTATTGTTGACTTTTAAAGCAATGTTTTTTCAGGAGATCAGTAAGCTAAGGGCCAAGGATGTATATGGTGGTTTTTGATGTGGAAATCATCATTAAAGATTTGGTGTCGCATTACATATTTGTAATAACTGTTATGGTCTAGAAATCTTTTGTATATTTGAACAATTTGACAATGAAGCTTTGAGCTTATGTAACAAATATTTTTTGTTAAATTCTAATGTTATCAGTTTTAAACGACTTTTGGTCGTTCTATATATAATCTTGTGTTATTGATCTGAGAAGTAAACACGCCCCGACCCTATACCGCTGCGACCCAATTGGGGGGTTACAGATTGGTATCAGAGCAAGGTTATTGAAAACATAGTCCAAATGTATTTTTGCTGGACTATCACCCGTTTTTTTTTAAACAGGCATCATAAAAAAGGTTTTTATAAATTAGGACACTAGTTTTGCATTAGTAAGTGGAATAGATGGCATTCATATTGATATACCTTGGTATTATAATATATTACGAATATTACAATAAGAGCCATATATTAATATACTCATAATAATTATTTCTGCTGGTCATAGGAGTATCATGTCAGCTATTCCCGCTGTTACCTATACTTCTGTTCACTCTGAGGCACGATCTTGAGTAATTCCAATCAAGGATCCATACGAGGAATGCTGACCGATCAGTGTTGGAGCAGTCACACGTTCTCCAGAGTATGTTACCATAATCCCAATAGAGCTGGAGGATATGTACCTATGTAAATTATCCGAAGCCTGAGCATCTTGAGGACTTAGTGCCAGCTTAGGATGAGGCACCTACACCTCCACTACCACCATTCTTTTTATCTCCACGTATCCATCCCCTGTACTAAGAGCAGGCATGCTCATAGGAGAGCTACAGCACACCATCCACCGTATCAACCACAACATCCATCGTGGGACACCCACCATATTACCTATCCCACTACCTACACCATCCACCTACCGCCGAGCTGATATTCCCGAGAGGCTGAACACACCGCCTCAGAAAGGCCTACAACTTACTAACTTCCTAACCTAGTTGTGAGTTTGGGGAGAGTTCTGTTGCTCTGCGGCAAGCGAAGATCCGCCCGACCCACAAGGCCCATAGAGACGATTACAGTCTTGTAGACACTATGGAGACCAGGTTTCGAGATACTAAAGGATAGGATTGACTCGCCTTAGAGATGGTCAACATGAGGTCAGTTACCATAGAGAAGCTGTTCGTATAGAAGAGAGTTTCAGATTTTACTCCACGACATCACGATGCCCAGAAGTGATCGAGCCACTGTAGAGAGCTGAATTGAGTATTGAGAGATAGAGAATACTTGCTTACCGAGCGAAGAGAGTATTCAGACCAGTCCAGGACTTTGGCTAGGTCTGAAGCTTACCTGCAGTGCATTAAGGCACAGTTACAGTAACGAGACTAAGGTGCATCGCGACAGTGCAGCGTCAAGGCTGCTGTGATTGGATTTATTAGTCATATCATCGTACCCAGTGCAGGCCCAGGAGCTGGAGCAACAGCGTTGCACACATTGGAGGACAACTGTACAATCCTAACTTAGGTTATATTGTGTAGCTACTATGCAGTCTGTTAAGTTTTTATGGGTTACTCCCAGCTAGCAGGCGGTATAGATCTTTTATTTCTGATTAGCTATCCTGTATAGCCTACTAAGTATTACGGGTAACTCCCAGCTAGTAGGGCTCTATGATCTGATTTTCATTTATGTGTAACCAAGCAAAGGAATCATTAGGTACCAAACAGATCATGTATGTTTTCTCAGATTATATATGGAATGGATGTATTATGTTTAGTCGATCTTTGTGGTTGTGTTGGTATGTTTTCATCAACTTTTGGAGATGTGTATCTTTTTTTATTTATGATGCATAATGTTATGTCACGTTACGATTGTATTAAAAGTCTAACGGTTTTGTATAAGTTTCTTGTGATTGAAAAAAGGCACCAAAGAGAACCACAAGGTCAACCACCAGACACACCAACCCCAAATGCAACACCCACCATAACTGATACGCGGAGGTACAACAAACTTCCAGGCTTTAATTTGACCAAGAGTTACTACTGGCTGCAATGCTGATTAGCAGAAGCAAGTAGAGTCTTAGAATGGCTACAACAGCAATGGTTTAGGACCAAGGCCAGCACAAGCTGTTCGCGAATGCTCTTACTCGGAATTTCTGAAATGCAAACCTTTGGACTTTAAAGGTACGAGGGTGAACGTCGGACTCACTCGAATGGTTTAGATAAAATGGAAGATCTGTGTTTAGTCATTAGCACACTAACAACACAACATCAGTCAAGTCAAATTTGCGACTTGCATCTCTAAAAGACTGATGCCTTACAGGTGTGGAATACCATGTTAGACCACTACTCCTGAAGAACTTAAGCTCATGCCGATGCCATGGGCATCACTAAGAAAATAGATGATTGATAATTCTGCCTTCGAGGGGTGAATAAAAAAAGATTGAAACTGAGATGTGGAAGTCTTCATTTAAGGGCACTGATGTGGTGGCCTAAGTCGACGACTACAGCAACTAGCTTTGATGTGTTCCAGGAGTTCCCAAAGAGATAACAAGATGAAAATATATCGTGTGGGCTTGCCCGATATGATATATGGCTCACGGTTAAGGCAAGGAATCAAATGCGAAAAACCATGCCAAAGAGCTAGCGAGTTTACAACTGAGTTGATGGATAAAGGACCAGGACTATGCTGAACATCAGGCAAAGAAAATAAAAAGAAAGTATGATGATCTTTCCAAGAACAATCAAAACCAACACAACAGAATAAGAAGGCAGAACACAGGCCAGCCCTACACTGACTGCAATAGTGACCAGGAAAGTCATACTCCAGGGCCTAAACCTCTGTAGTGTCCAAGTGTAATTACAATCATGAAGACCTTGTCGCCTAGGGCAGTAACTGTAAGAGGTGGCCATCTGGCCAAGGAATTGTAAAGTCGACCTCAATGCTAACAACAACAACCGCAACAACAACCATAAAAATAAAAAAAGAATGGAGTTGCAATGATGCCGGAACCTTAAGGAACATGTTAGAAGAAACTACCTAAAACGAAAACATTACCGTGTACTCAAGCTAGGAATGACAGGGCTCCAGCGAAGTGTATGATGGTTGGCAATGTGGGGCAAACCCAACAGCGCGTTGCGGGGTATGGTTCCTTCTAAACAACCGCTATGCTATATCTTATATTTATACGGTGCCGATTGAATTTTTGTGTCTACTACATTTAGCTCCCAAATTGACATCTGACACCACTACCCCTAAGATCACTATTAAGATGCCGAACTAGCTTACAGAAAAGAATAATTGGTTAAACAATATCCTAAATGGTGCACATTAAAACTTTGTTACACCACCCATTCAACAGTAAACTTAGATGCCTGAAAACTGTGTGTTTTGATGCTAAATAATCGTTATGGATTGGTATGCAAAGGTACCAAGCGGTCCATTGTGTTGCCGAGAAGATTGTTCGTGATCCCTGGAGAAATGAACCTTAATTATACACCGGTGATAGGTGATAAAAAACACAAAAAAAAAGTAAAAACCTAGGGAAAAGGTACACGATTAACAATCATTTCGTCACTTAAACTGCAGAATCATTGAAAAAAAAGATTTACCTATCATTAGCTACATGTCACTACTGCAAGGAGTTGAAGACAATCGAAGAAGAAACGTCCTTTGAGGGGCGTACGCAATAGTTCAGACTTTCCTGAAGTATTTCCGAAACTTGCCGGTTCTATCCTCCGACTCTACAAGTGGAGTTATCAATTGATTGGTACCTGGTGCTGCACCTGAGCACAAGGGCACCATATCGATTGTGCGCCTTCCCCGAAATGAAAGAGTTAACGGCAAGCTGACAGAGCTGACCGACAAATGCTTTATAAGACCCAGACCTCACCTGGGGAGCTCCGGTCTTGTTTGCAAAAAGAAGTGATGGATCATTCCGGATGTGCCATGACTATCGAATTAAACAAACTGTACATGAAGAAACCGTTATCCACATCCCCAGAATGATGATTTAATTATGATCAAGACTTCAATGGTCTAGTGTCTATTCGAAAATAGACCTAATGACAGTTATCACCAACTGAGGGTTCGAGAAGAAGACATTCCGAAGACAGCCTTCAGAACTCGTTACGGCCATTATGAATTTCAAGTTATGCCGTTTGGTTTGACAAACGCACCTGCCGTATTCATGGACCTTATGAATCGGGTTTGCAAACCATATTTGGATAAATTTGTGATTATCTTTATTGATGATATTCTGATATATTCGAAGAACAAGCAAGAACAAGAAGAGCACTTTAAGCTAATGAAACTCTTTACCTAGCTTAGGAAAGATTCAAGGAGCTCTTGATGAGATGTTCTCAACACTACTTAACGGATATGTAGGAGGTGATCTTGTTTTATAATGGATTGGAGGTACCTACTAGACAAATTCTTGATTCCAAAGGTGCCATACCTACTATGACAGCTGCTAATGCAAAGATAGCCATCCAAGAGATGGCTAAACATTCCTAAAAGTGGCACAATGGAACATCTACTAGGACTAGAAGTACTGAGACTTTTGATGGATTAGCTGCCATTCAAGCCTGGCTCAATAACCTTGGAAGGGAAATAGAGAAGGTAAATGAAAAAGTATATGCTGCTCAAGTGGGATGCGAATTATTCAAGGGATCTCATTACACCAAGGATTTCCCACTAAAAGAAGAAGGAAAAACCCTTGAAGAAACATATTATACTCAATTTGGTGTACCGTTCCAACAAGGAGGGCAATATAGGACAGTAGCTCTGGGATTCTACCAAAAAAATAATGCAAACCCTTCGTATCAAGAGCGAAGACAATCAATGGAAGAATCACTGAGCAAGTTTATGACCGAATCAGCAAAAAGACATGAAGAAAACTCCAACGTGATCAAGGAGATTCGAGCTTCCACAGATGCCGCTATTAGAAATCAAGGAGCCTCGATCAAAACTTTAGAGATTCAAATCGGGCAGATGAGCAAGGGACTACAGGAAAGGGGATTTGAAAGTTTACCTAGTTCAACCGAAATAAACCCAAGGGATCATTTCAAGTCGATCTTGACTACTGTTGATGATGACATGAACCCGATACGTCGTATTAGACTAAGTTGATACGCCGTATCGGACCTATAGGACAATAAGCTATTTTCCGTGCCAAACCAAACGACTATTCCATTTCCATGTCATTTGTATCAATGTGATAAAGAGAAGGGATCATATGGACTAAAAGATATGGATGCTCATTCAATTGGGACTACATTTCGCAATGATGCCTTACCTTAAAAGTAAAAAGACCCAGGGAGTTTCACTTTACCTTGCTATATTAATAATATCTGTTTTGAAAAAGCCCTTGTTAACTTAGGAGCTAGCGTCAGTGTTATGCCTTTCTTGACCTACACTAATCTAGGACTAAGCGAATTAGCTCATACTAAGTTAACTATTAAATTGGCTAACAGAACCATGAAACATCCCAAAGGTATTGTAGAAAATGTACTAGTGGGAATAGGTAAGTTTGTTTTCCCTATAGACTTCATAATTCTAAATATGCCCGATGATGTTAAAGTGCCCTTGATCCTTGGAAGACCATTTTTGTCTACCACCCACGCTAAGATTGATGTGTTTAAAAGAAAGATTACTTTAAGGGTAAGGGATGAGAAAATTATTTTTAAAAGTGTTAAACCTGCTAGTAGTTTAATTAAGAGGGTTTACATGTTATGTTTAAGAGAAAGAATAGAACTTGATTTGGAGGCTAGGTTAATGGGAGAAACTTTGATATTAAATGGGTCGTTAGACCCCTTGAATGGAAACTATATCGAAATAAATGATCCAAATGAACCATTAGAGCTTAGGAGAGATCAAGTTGATAATTTAGAACCCAACATTGAGGAAAGTAAGGTTGTTGATGAACCCATGATGGATATAGTCAAAACTATGCGTGATAATGAGATCATTAATGGATTAGATGAGTACCCTAGTTATTGTGACCATGATAGGAAAATCCATATCGACTTTGCTTATAATCTAAAGTTTTCATGCATGATAGGTTATGAATATGTTAATGCTAATTTCTTCCCTCTCTTGTCTATCAATGTGATGTCTAAAGATTTTTATAATTCAATAATGAAAAACAAGGTTGAATACAAGGGGAAAAATATAGTTGAAGCTTTTATGAACGTACCTATTTTTGTTGGAAACTTTGCTGTTGTGACAGATTTTGCAGTCCTTGAAAACATAGATTCTTATCGCGATGAATGAATGGGTGATATCATTGTTGGAAGACCATTTTGTAAAGATGCCTGGATCAAAATAAGACGGTTTGATGGAATGATCACCATTCACAAGGGAAATGATATTGTGACTTACCAAATGGCGCGATCACACCCGAGGTTTAAACACCTAACTAATGCACAATGTAATAAGATGCAACCATTGCTAAAGGTGAGTGCACAAGACGAGTTAAAAGGTATTTCGCACCCATACCAAAAGGATTCTATAAAGAAGTCTTGAATTTGGGACCGGAATACATCAAAGATAAAAAGGTTGAAGAATGGTTCACACGTGGACACGTGAGTGTGCACGAGATGGAATGAAGAGCTGAAGACAAGTCTAACTTAAAGACTTCACTGTAAACAAAAGTGCTTGCCGGGAGACAACCCATAATGTTATATTTCAATTTTTATCTAGTCTATCTTCCCAGACTCTCGATACGGTGTATCCAACCTCAATGGATACGGCATATTGAATTGTTGGACGTTATCTAGTCCTTTATTTTTCTGCATTTTAAAATTTTATTATCAGATTTATCTATACGGCGTATTCATAAATATGATACAGCGTATCTGGCAAATTTGACTCGTACTTCAGACAATTTTTACATGTCTCAATACGACGTATCCTGGTTTTGGGATACGGCATATCGACTGCATGTACAATTTTTCATTTTTGTTTTTTAACCATAGAATACCGAGATAGAATTGCATTAGTGTTTCTGATATCTTATACAGGACCTTACTGAAAAGAAGGAAATGACTTTGGTGGAGTATTTATATTCTGGAATTCTGTGTGTTGTAGTTATGCGGGCATTCAGACACATTACAACACACAATCTTGCTTACAAACTCAACATGGAGGATCATACCAGGCAAACCTCAGGGGATTTTCTCGTTCTAATTCTTTTTATTTCCCGTTCTTAATGTTAAATTTATACAACGAGGTTGTTGTATACTTCTAGTAGGGAGAGGAGAATTAGAACGCTTACTTGACCTATTTTTCACAAAAAATGCTTAAATTATGCCTAATTTTTTTTCGAGCATAATTTTGTTAAATTAGTAATTACATAACCCGCACAGATAACCCTTGTTAGATATTGTGAGAATTTAGCCTTATCCATTTCCAAATCTTTACCCAAATTCCAGAAAATTATGAGTGTGCCGGTGATGTTGTAGACTTTAGAACTTGGCTTGGTATATCTATTCGCGACCACAATAATAAGTACTATTTTAAATAGATGGAGTAACTTGTCTAAAATGGTAAATTTCTAAGAATACACCCACAAAGCCTATATATTGTGATATTAACTAACCACACTGGTTAGTTAACCTCTATATAAACCATTTGTTTACTCTTATTTTTAGAGTAAGATTCCTCTAGAAAAACCTGTTAATCCATTATGTCTTTTTTCACACCAAATGTTTGCTTCGTTACACCTTGGCCTACCGTATTAGATTAAGTCCTTAATTGGTTGCTAGTTGCTTTTGTGTAAAGAATTGTATTTCTTGCATTGTAATGGAAATTTTCTATCTCTGGTATGGTCAATAAAATTACACAAGCAATTACGCACGTGTTGATTTTTCATCCATGGTTAGGTCAGGAAATTGTTTAATGAAATGGGAATATAAAAGTAGTAATTTTTTAGTATGTTTTGCTACTTTCAAAATTACTTTTATATATATCCGAAGTATGAAGGTGTTAATATTAGATTCACCTTAAGAACAATGGATCCGGAGGCTTGGTAAAGCGAAAGAGATGTTTATTCATTATAGTAGAGAGAAAAGAGATAAGATGGGAAGTAGTGTGTGTGGTAGAGAGAAAACACACACACTTCACCTTTTACAAAAGTGAGCTTCACCCCTCCATGGAAGTATGGAGGGGGTATTTATAGTCCCGGGCTTTACTAGCTAAACTAACCCAACATGACTATAAATGATAAATGTAATTCCAGATAAGTCATCATATTTTAGGGCTAACAATCTTCCCCCAATATGTGGACATACAGAATTACTTACAATGTTCCTAAAAAGTACAAATACAATTAGATAAAGTCTTCCAAAGCGCTTCTAAAGCTGAAGTTGTCTTCTGAGTTCTCCTCGTCTTAAAACTTGTATTCCAGTTTGGATTTTCTGTGTCTTTACTTGTATAGGAACCATTGTAGTATGTATGAGTTGGATTAACTTCCCCCCAATCCATGCAGCATGTCTTGAAAAGCTTTTTTCATAGACTCCTTTTTGGCGAAGTTTCTGAATCGGCTTCCCCCTAAACCAACATCCCTATCTTAAGCAGATTCTAAACCTTTAAGCTTGAACAATCTTCTACCTATCATTAACGTGCACAGTGAAATTTTGTAGAAGTCAAACCACACCAACTATACCACTGCTTCTTGTCATTAGGGCTTGGTGAATATTCGTTCGGGGGTGTATGCGAGAAATCAACAACTGTTCTTCTCATGTTTGCATAATACTTCACAAACCACACTAA
>BQNB010101222.1:10599-24521 GCA_026074375.1 Tanacetum coccineum | reverse complement strand
AGCATCTGTAAAACCTTGAGCTGCTTGATGTACTTGAGCCATTCTCTATCTTTTTGATGCATCAATCTCTTCTTGCAGTCTTTGAGCTACTTCTGCATCCCTGGCAATTCTTTGACTTTCTTCTTCATCAAGTTGTTCTTGTAATTTTATGGCTGCTTCATAGCCAGCTATCTCTTGTCTTTGTTTCAATTTTGTAGTGGCTTGTTCAAGCTCAGATTCTATCATAATAGCTTTACCTTTGTCTTTAGATGCACTTGGTGAAGGAATACTTCCTTGATCCATACCAGCAGTACTAACTGGCATTGAAGCACCAGTAGTACTAACTGATTCTTCAGCAGTACTAATTACACCACTACCAGTACTAACTATCCTTCTTCTTCTAGAATATGTATGAACTCTAGCTACATCTGTAAGTATCTTAGCTGCACTCAACACTCCTAACTAATCTTTAGGTTGACTTCCTTGACTATGTGCCTCTCTATGAGCACTAACCTGTGTATCAGTCTCATCCTCAAACCTCCCCTGATCCTCAGCATCAATTTGAACCAAAGAAACCCTGCATCTTGATCAATGTCTTTTATCATACTCCTCCCTTGTTTGGAAGTATATTTTTCAGCATCCTCATCATCAGACACAACAATCTTGGCTCTTCTTCTAGCTTTGTTTAACTTGACTTCTTTCTCCAACCTTTTCACCTTCATAATGAGCTTTGTAAAAGCAACACCATATGTCAGTTTGGTTTGCTTCAAGTCAGATTCTAAACTCACTACTTTCTTGGATAATGTGGTACAAAGAACCATCAATTCATGAAGTGTCAGACTGCCCTCATCACTTCCAAGTGAGTGAACCCTTAGAAGAGGTGAATCATGGGGTAAGGTAGCAGCCTCTTCTGCAACATGGGTTATTTGCAAAGATGGTGGTGAAGTTAGTGGTTGTAAGGTGGATGGAGCACTGGTGGTTATGTGATGGGAGTCACTTTGGACTCTTGATCCTTGACCCTGCAGATTAGGATCTTGAACAATCATTATTAGAAATAATGAAATGTCCACCCCAGTGTATCCCTTGGAAGCCCTTCTCATATTGCTAAAGAGTTTGTGTGTAAGGGTAGGAGCAATATAAGTTCTGTTGTGAGGTAGAAGCAGTCTCTTATGCTTGTTCAAAAAGATTTGAATAAATCTTGGATACATTAAAAATTTAGACTTACTATCCAAGTTTTTCACCATGCCTTCAAAAATCATCCTAGAAAAGTTGAAAGTCCTATTTGTGGCCAAGCAAATTATAGCAGTTGCTATATTGCTACTAAATTGTTCCCAAGAAGTTTTCTTAGGACTTAAACAATGAAGAATGGTATGAATTAAGAATCTCCATTGAGGGGAAAAGTGACCCTTTTGGAAGGTCAACTTGTCAGAGTTTGAAACATACCCCATAAGAGCAAGTTGCTCAAAAATTTCAGTATTAGGTAGAGTACTAATACCATCAGAATCTTCTAACTTGAGATGCCTCCTTATAGATGCTTCAGTTACAGTCTTAACTCTCCCATCAATGGTAGCAGTGATTTCCATTTCTCCATTCTCAGATGTGCTTGCAGAAGCAGTTTGCCAAAATTGTTGGATGAGTGAAACATGGATAGTAGGATTTTCAGTGAGAGCATACTTTATGTGACTTGTATTGAGAAAATCTACTATCTGGTGAAAATCTTCACTTCCCTCTGGTTTGAGTAAGTAAGCGACCATGTTGTGGGTATCACAAAAGTCTAAATTAGCCATTAGTAATGAAGTTATGATAAGGGTTATGGGTTTATGTTCGTTGATGAGAATATGAGAGTTTGGTAAAGTGAATTGAGATTTTATAGGGAGCACTTAGGGTTTTGATTTGACCGACTTAATAAAATTGAATCTTTTTCTCAAAGAAACCTTATATAAGAGAAAGAAATATCAAGAATTTTCCAAATCATAGACCCCTATAAGCAAGTTGTTGGCGGAAATATCTCAACGGCTATTAATTAATTAAGAAAATTCTGTTATACCTCAAACAGTACTAACGGTCACCCACCAGTACTAATTTTAGCCTAACAGTACTAACTTTAAGCCCAACCCCCCCGTAATTTTTAAACTTTTTAACCTAGCATCCGCTGCGCCAAGATATGCCTGGCCGTACTAACTTCATATGGCAGTATAAAGTTTCCTCTGCACTCCCCCCAGAGATGTGTGTTTATTTTTTATCTATAAACACCAATGTTGTTCCAACAAGCATTTCCATCATAAATTTAGATTCTCACAAGCTCTCTTTCTGTTTTTCATCTCACAATTTCTCTCATTTCTTTTTCTCACTGAAACTCTACTACTGTTTTTTATACTCACATCTCACTTTCTGTTTTTATTCTCCACTGAATCTTTAATTCTTTTGGCTCACCAAATCACTCTTTTTGTTTTTATATCACAAATCTCTCTATTCTTTTGAGCTCACCAATGCAGACAGTTTTGTACAATGTGCCATTAATTCCATTATTTGCATATTGTCCTCTCCATTTCCAAGTGTGTGAACTCTTGAGAGAGGTGGATTTCATTAGATATTTAGGATTGTAGGTCTTAAACCTAGTTTGGCTATCTAAGACACCCCAGAATATGGTATCTTGGCCCTGGGACCACTACCTGATTTAATTCCCTAGGAAAAAAGACTCATTAGTGTTTCTTGGATTGAGTTCCTATTTTATATTACCACTTTCTTGCTCTTCATCTAAGCTAGAAGCAGTAGTGGCAGCCCTTTCCATTCTGTCTTCTCACTCCTATAGGACAAGTCTCCTTCTGACTAAACAAGATTTAATAGGTCCATTGACTGAGGATATTTCAGTGGTTCCTTATGGCTTATCCTAGGTTTGTGGGTTCTTTTTGGGTTGATATGAAGATGGAACATGATTGGTTTCTTTATTGTGCGAGTTGAGTTAGATGTCGGATGTCAGGTTGGGGATCAGTGGGCTAGTCCTGACCCTTCATCATATCTAGTGATTGTATCAAATCTCTTTTATTCATTATTAATTGGCCATCCCTCAAAAATAATGCTTCAGAGGTTAAGAATTTGCTCAGCAGTTGTAACTTTGACTCTAATGATATCCCAACAGTACTAACTTTGGCTCATCAGTACTAACTTTTGCCTGGCAGTACTAATTTTCTGCCTAGCATTAGTAAGAGATATCTAACAGTATTAACTTTGTCTTCAATAATTATACAACATGCCTCTATTCATCACAAGCATACTAGAAAAGACTAGATAGACATGTAGAGAATTCTATGAGGATCCCATATTTATTGGCATAACCCATGAATAAAAGAATTTATGAAACTGTTATCAAACACATTAACCTCCATAAAAAGATTCTCATTACTCAAACAATACTTTAATGTTTAAGTAATCCAATCTAAGCAATTAGAAATTAAACCTAGCTAACATCAAAAAGGCTTTGTGAGAAGACTTCTGCAACATTGTAGTCCTATGTGAAATCTTGATCACTTGAATTAACTTCTTACTACATAAGATATCTCTGATTGGGAAGTTAGGTGCCTGTTCATCTCAATTATTCTTGGTTTTAGAGTGAAACACTGGATTCTTCATAATGCAAATGGTGCTTTCATTATCAATATAAATCATGGTGTTCATGAAGTTGAACCCATAATCAAGCATTAATTTTAGATCCATTAGCACCTGTCCACAGGCAATGAGCAGCCAGCAAACAGACTCTGCTTCATTAGTTAGAATTTGCAACTATAGTCTGCTTTTTACATTGCCATGAAATTAACCTCTTGCCAAGAAATTGGCAACCTCCTGTTGTGGATTTCTTGTCAAGGTTAGCACCAGCATAATCACTATCTGAAAAAGCTTCCAAGTCAAATGGTGAAATACTACTAGGATACCAAAAGGCCATATTTTGTTGACCTTTCAAGTATTTTAAAGATCTCTCACAACAATGAAGATGTGAGGTTTTAGGTGTAACTTGGAACCTTGTACAGCTCGACACAGCAAACATTAGGTCTGGTCTTTAAAAAGTTGGTTAATTCATCAGTGATCAATAAATCGAACTGGTATAAATGAACATCCACATTGTCAGCTTCTTCATCCTTGACCAATGCCTTGTTAGGCTCCATAGGAGTGCTTGCTGTTTTCATCCATAGTGGCAAAACCAAACTTCTTTAATATTTCAGCCACATATTTGTCCTGGCTAATGAAGATTCCATCCTTCTTTTGTTGTACTTTTAACCCTAAGAAGAAAGTGAGTTCCCCCATAGAACTCATCTGGAATCTCTTGTGCATTAACCCTTCAAACTCATCACATAAAGACTTCTTTGTGGATCCAAAGATGATATCATCAACATACACTTGTACTAACAAATGTTACTCACTTTTTTGTCCTTATTGTATGAACAAAGTCTTATCAATAGTGCCTCTTCTAAATCCATTTTCAATTAAGTAGGTAGACAAGGTCTCATACCAGGCTCTAGGTGCTTTGGTGTTAGACCATATAAAGCTTTTTCTCTTATACACTTTGTCAGTAACATGTGGATCTTCAAAAACAGGTGGTTTGCAAACATTATACCATCCTCTTCAATAGTACCTTACTTAAGAAGGCACTTTCCATCCATCTGGTACACAATAAACCCCATAAATGATGCATAGGCCAAAAATAACCCGATTGCTTCCCTATTATCAGCACAGAGCAAAAACCTCATCATAATCAATTACTTCTTCTTGGGTATAACCTTGTGCAACCAGTCTTGCCTTGTTTCTCACTACAATGCCTCTCTCATCTTTCTTGTTTCTAAAGACCCATTTTTATTTAATGGCCCTTCTTGCCTTTAGGCTAGATTGACCAAGAGTCAAACCTTATTTGAAGTTTAATTGCAAAAGCTCACATCTTGCCATTGCATCTACCCGGCTTGATCTTTTTAAAAGCTTTGAATCACCTTTTTGGTTCTTTTTTGGAGAGAGAAAACAGGCAAATAAAGCAGTTTTGATTATCTTTACATGATTGTTTCCTGTCTGCTTATTAATGTAACACTCCATAACATGTTCATCTCAGAAATCACTTAGTCCATTCTCTGTTTGAATGGTGAATTTAAATCTCCAATAATATGGTATTTAAGATGATCCTTGTCAATTCTGGTTATGGGAATAGGACTGACATTCATGGTTGTTTCCAAGTTGTTTAGGTCAGCCTCTGCACCCACATCTTCATCATCATAAGCTTTACCAAAAATTCTAGTATCATTCATTGGAGTCACATTTGAAACAGGTGTAAGTGTGTAATGCATTTTTGAAAGGAGAAAATTGTTCAAATAGATGTTCCTCAAATGCATTAGAAGCTTCAGCAACATTAACTGGTAATGATAGATCATCATCAGTACAAGATGGTCCAACAGTACTAACATGTGTACTAACAGTATTAATACTATTAGTACTGTTAGTATGTACAGTCTGCTTTTCTTGTTGAAGTAGCCTTTCAAACTCACTTCTTATGGCTTGATCATCCTCCCCATCTTTATCTGAAGCTCCACTTTCATCCATTTCAGTAGTCTTCTCTTCAGCATATTCTTTACTGACCTTAGGATCTTGAGAGATTAATGGATCAGTTGTGCAGATAGGTATTAAGTTGTCTCTTCGTTATGTTCTATCTTCTTTTCAGCTTGACTTGCAACAATGTTATCTCTTTGTCCCTGCAATACCATTAGTTTGAGTTTTCTGCAATAACTGGGTTACATAGTTCATAGATTTTGACAAAGAATCAATATTAAAAAGCCAGTCTGGTCTATTTTCTGTCACATTAGGTGCATTTTCAAGAAATCTAATGTTTAATGTCTCTTCAACTATCCTGGTCCTCTTGTTAAATACTCTCATTGCTTTGCTAACCATAGAGTACCCAACAAAAAATATTTCTTCAGCTTTTCCATCAAACTTTCCTAGTTGATCCCTGGTATTTAAGATGGTAATAGGACACCCAAAAGGTTTCATGAAGTCTATCAATGGAGTTCTTCTACGAATAAGTTCATAAGGTGTCTTGTTATGAGGTTTAATGACTAAGACCCTATTTAGCACATAGCAAGCAGTATTAACTGCTTCAGCCTAAAAGGTGGTTGGTAACTTAAAGTCAACTAACATATTTCTTGCAGCCTCAATCAGTGTTCTATTCCTCCTCGACAACACCATTCTGCTGAGGGTCCTTCGAGCAACACTGAATTTCCCTCTTAACTCCATTCATTTCACGGAATTAATTCATTCCACTATTTTTGAAACTCAATTCCATATGTACATCTGATAACTTTAATTTGTAGTCTAGTTGATTTTTTTTCAGTTTATGAGGTCTTTAATATTCCTAATAGTCTCTTCTTTAGTAGCAAAAAGAATACCCAAGAAAATCTACTAAAGTCATCAGTGACAACTAGGCAATAAGAATTTTTCATTAAACTCTTAACATTTGTGAGACCAAATAGATCCATATGAAGCATATGTAAGGGTTTTCTGATTGAGTTCATAAGTTTGGCCTTATAGGAGGCTTTGTGTTGCTTTCCTTTTTGACAAGCAACACAAGAGTGGTCATTTTCAAAAATCTTTGAAGGCAACCTCTAACAAGTTTCTCTTCTCACAAGTTTGCTTCATTGTTTTTAAAGTTTCGTGTGACCAAGCCTCTATGCCTATAAATTAGATTCATCAATTATGGCCCTTCAGCAAGATGCAAGTTAATCCTTTAGTGGGAACAAACACTCTTTAGGGTTACACTGTAATATTATCCTTCTTGGAACTCTCAACAAAACCTGATTTCATCAAGCTAGCATTAGTCAAAGATTAAGACAAGACATTCAGTGTCCGTTTAAAAAGAACATTTTCTTTTTGTTACATTTTGTGTTATGACACAATAAATAGGTTATCTGATAGGCTCTCTTACAAAAGTATACTTTTTAAAATCCATGTTCCTGTTTTGATTTTACCTTTTCTAGAAATTCTACCTTTACCATCTCCAAAGGGACAAAACAAATAACCATCATAATCTTCATACTCAGTAAGATAGCATTTGTTTCCAGTCATGTGCCTAGAAGCAACACTGTCAATAAAACCTTTTCCTTTTTCCTTGTGTGGGTTTTGCCCATGCACCATTAAATAAGAGAATTACGCCTTTTGGGATCCAATCCTTATAGACTTGGATCTGCCTCGTGCATCAATATAAGAATATTTCTTAAAGGTATTTGATGCACTACTGTTTTTTGCTTTCTAACCCAGTATGCGAGGCCTTAACAGCATTAGCCCCTTTTCCCTTGTTTTCACTTACTATTGCTCTATACCTAGCAGTAGTATCTTTTACCCTGACAATATTAACTTTTTATTGAAAATACTGTTCTTTTTTTGTGTTAAATAGCCTTGTAACTTGTGAATATCCCTTTTTGTAAGTATTTGATATTGATCTTGGATGATTCACAGTTGGTTTTGAGCCAGCAGTATTAACTGGTCTGACAGCAGTATTAATTCTAGCACCAGCAGTATTAACACTTGCACCAGCAGTATTAATTTTGCCAGACCTGGTTAATACTGCTTGTGGAACAAATCTTCTATTAGGGTGAGGGTGAGTCATTTTATTAGCAAAGTTCTTGTGATTCACCCTTCTTGAGTTGTTCCACACTGGTCTTATAACCTTTTTATCACACACATAATGAAGATGCTCAAAACTACCACAAACATAACAAGCTTTATTAATCATTTTAAAGTCACTTCCTAGTCTTTGGGACATTAGATTGTTCTAGTTTCTTTGGTTCCCCCTAGGATAGTGTTTGTTTTGTTTAGGTGTTTCTACCTTCTCTACTGTTTCCTTGGCAGACTTAACAAATTTTATCTTTTCAATGCTGGTTAACAGTTTTATTCCTTAACATTAGGGTTATAAAATTCCACCTCAACTATCTATCATCAGAATTCCAATCCTCAATGACTAGAGGTCTAAAGCTATTTTCCCTAATAGTTTTAGGTTCTACTGCATCACCATTATTTTTTACACCAGCAGACTCATGATTTGACACAACTTTCTTAACATTACTAGGTGTAACAACAGTAGTAACATCCATATTCTCACTTTCAACTATTTCATCCATAAATGTTAGATCAGGTTTGCGAGGTATGAAATTCCCTGTATAAGGTGGGGGAACTGCATGATATCCCTTGGACTTATTATACTCCTGATTTTCTAACATCTCAGATGAATTCACAAAACTTTCTACTGCAGGAGAAGCTGTAGTAGAAGAAGCTGCATTATATCCTAGTCCAGTTTTAAACTTGTCACAAACTTGACTTTCCAGCAAATTATTCAAAGATTTAGATGAATTTTGAAACTTCTCTAAAGTTAGCTTTAACTCATCTCTCTCTTTTTCTGCTTTTTCCAATTTCCTTTTGTTTTCAACTAAAGCATTATCTCTTAGTCTAACTTCAAGTTTTAAAACATTAATGCTTTCTTCAAACACAGTCTCATTTTTCTTATAGTGAGCTAGTCTAGCTTCTACTGACTCTAAACCTGCTTTATAAGATACTAAATTAAATTGAGACTTATTGTATTCTGAATTCAAATTGTCATATTGTTCTTTAAGAGTAGCATAAGCTTTTACACATGATTTAGAACAAGAATCTACCTCAGAATCTGAACTGGAAGAACTTCCTGATGATGTATGTGCCATTAATGCAAAGTTTGTAGGATGCTCTTCTTCAGCTTGATAGCTCCAATCATACCCTCCAATTCCATCTTGAGCAACCAATGCATTTTCATTGGGAGTTTCCACTGTCACAGTTCTTCTATTATTCTCTTTTTCTCTTTTCTCCTGATTCCTTGGAAGTCTACATTCTCTTGCAAAGTGACCATATTTATGACAATTGTAGCACTCCACTTTTGACCTGTCAAATCCAACTCTTTTACCATTTACATCTAACTGCCTGCCTGTCCTCTTGATGAATCTCCTAGCTCTAATAGTCAGCATGGCCATTTCCCATTGTAAATCCATTTCTTCTAGGTCATCAGGATCAATTTGTTCTAGATCCTCTCATGACATTTGAGGAGAATTGGGCTGACTAGCTAGGAAAGCACAGATCACAGCATCACTAAGGTTATCTCCAGATGTAGGATTACTTTGAGTATGAGCAGCACTAACTCCATAAGCAGTGTTATCTGCTTCATTTGTGCTGCTATTGCTGTTAGTGCTGTTGGAGGACACAAAAGCCACATTTTGTGGATTTTGACTTGTACTTGATGATCCTGAGATTTCAGGTTCATATATCTTCAAGTTGTTGTATAAGTCATCCAAACTGATGGTCTTTATTTCCTGTTTGTTCCTCCAGATCAAAGCATGAGTCTTCCATTCAGATGGAAGACTTCTCAACAGTTTTAAGTTCATGTCCTCTTGTGTAATAACTTTGCCTTGAATCTCCAACTGAGTGATAAGTTTTTGCAACCTATTTTAATTTTTCTACCAATGTTTGAAATCCATTGTACACCCCCCCCCCCCCCCCCCCCCATCACTCTAAATCTGTAAAGTTCTTATATTGTTGTTTGAGTAGAGTTCTCTGAACTTTCTTGGATTCCTTGTTTCCTCCACACCTCTTCTCAATGGCTTCCATGAGCAGTTTTGCATCTTTATATGAATGGAACTTCAGTTGATCTTTATTTGAGAGTGCCATCAACAGAGTTCCTCTAGCTTTCATCTCATTCCTCCTGTCTTGTTTTTCTTCTGCAGTAGTAGGTTCATATTCCTGCTCAGTTTCTCCAACTTTTCTCTTCATTCTTTGTTACCCATCTGTATTTCTTCCTAAGAGGGATGTAATCTGTGTTTAGTCCTGAGAACAAGTACTGCTCTATCTTTATAAACCAGAGATCAAAATCCTAGGGTTAAGGATAGAGAGTTTTTGTTAGTCAGAGTTGTAGAAGTAGGTCCTGCCTCTCCATCTTTATCATAGAGAAATAGATCTAGTATATATTGTTTGTATCTTCTTATTCAAAGCTTCACAACAAGCTCTGATACCACTTGATCATGATCCCCGATGTATAGATCTTTAACTTCCTTTAGCTTGATTGTCAAGTTTAGTATCCTTGGATAAATCCAAAGGTACTAAGAATGAAACTTTGTGTATATGATATAAACTATGCAAAATCTAGTTTACAACACTAAGAAGAAAAACAACAATGTATGTTTGACAAACAGAAAATATAACCAAAACAATAAGCTACAATATATTAATATGAACACTCTTTGATAGTGTTAGGGTTTACAAGCTTGAAGCTCTGGGATACTATGAAAGACTGATATGATATGATACTAATGCCAAAACCTAGGATCTCCTTTTATACACCAAGGACGTCCTTTTACAAGATAAACTATGAATACTTCATAAAACATAAGCTTTATGCATATCTTTCTAAATATATAGAATATACACAAGATAACTAATACATATCTTTTAACATGTCTTTACATCTCTTCACACGTCTTTATCTTCATGCAGTCTTCAATCTTTATCAGCAGTATAAATCCCCTCAGCAGTGTTAAGTTAGTATGCCATGTACTAAACTTATCCTAGCAGTACTAACCATTCTTCTAGCCAGTACTAACTGGTTTATTTGACAGTTTTGACTTAGCATAGTATGACACTTTGATATTGGCAGAGAGTAGAGTTACTAAGTTAATGAGGCTTAATTCCCAACAAAAAGATATGAAATAACAATGTAGAGAAACTAACTTGGAAGAGTTAAAGAGAAAAAAACCATAAAGGTTTTGGTATTTGGCTTGGGACAAGTTTGAAGTTTATTTACTTGATTTCGGTTTTTATGTGTCATTGTTTTGCTAACATTGTGAATATATAATATGATTGTCTAGATTGAGTGTATGTTTTAGTTGTTAAAACGTTATGGTTTAAACTTTAATGGTTGCTAATGCCTTAACAAAACATATTTTGTATTGGTCTAATTATTAGAGCATGATGTTTATTTATTTTTGTTTTTTAAAATTGGTACCCCCCCCTAGTTCGGGTAGACTCGAAGAACCAGAATCGAAACTGGAACCAGAACCGAAAACAAAAACTATATTCGATTCAGTTCTCGGTTCCTACTTTTCCTAAAATTCGATTCCCGGATCCAGCTGTTTCGTTTTCGATTCCATCCGGTTCCAAACCCACACTCATCCCTAACCCAAGGTAAAGTAGACCCTTTTAAATTTTAGCAAGAATTGGGCTTGGTAGCTTACCGACTTAAGTTCGCCACAAGAACTAGTGTTGTCTCAACACGTTTCATGTCCGAATTTGAAAAAATTGTTTATCAGATGAAACACTCGTCATTCCACTGGAGGAAATTCAAGTTGATGACAAACTGCCCTTCGTCGAGGAACCGGTGGAAATTATGGACCAAAAAATTAAACGGTTGAAACAAAGTCGTATTCTGATCGTTAAGGTTCAATGGAATACAATGAGAGGTCCTGAATTCACATATGAGCGTGAAGATCAGACTCGTCCACCAAATTAACCATACCCTTTTCTTCAAAACACCTCACATCGTATAACATAAACTAAATTTTGTGATGAAATTAGCTTAACTAGGGGAGATTTGGACAATTGACCAATTTCAGGTCAAGTTTTCTTCATAGACTTGAACGTCTTTATTCCTAAACATGTAAATAATAGAGTTTACGTATAAACTTTGGTTATCCCGCGCATAACGAGAAAACCATCTTTTGATCGTTTTACTTCACTCGACTAAGGATTAGTCTACGATAAGCAAGTATTTCAATATTCTTCTCATGATTTTTAATATATGCATTGATTTCACCGACTTTACATAGGTCTTTCATTTTGCATGCATACATGCAAAACATACCCAACACCCTTCACCACCTTTTAGATAATACCACAACATATATACGCTTTCAAAATCACATTTTCCCTCCCCATTTGACCCCCCAAAGAGGGTGGTTAAACCACCACTTTCCGACCTTGTATCTCACACAATAGCTCAACGATGCTAAGCACAAAACCACCAAATATGGTTACTTTTCCTTCCTCCTTTGTCTCCATCACACACCACGGCTCAACGTCATTCTCACTTCCTGATATGCTTTTCCCTTCTAGTGTAATAAGATCATGCAATGTTGAAAGTAACTTTTGACTCTTCCTCGCTCTTTGTTATAAAATAAACACATTATGCACCCAAACAAAACACACAAACACTTCATTTTACTCTCCATTCTCAACTGATTTCAAGGGTATACGTCAAGAGTTAAAGGTTTACTTAAGGGTTGCTACAAAATTCTAGGATTCTCGTTTGCATTTCTAGGGTTTTCTAAGCTTTCGGGTTGATATAACTGCACTTCATGACCATCATACACATCCATTTTTGTGTAAGTGTCTCAAGAAACTCATTTTACTCTTATTTAGCATGTGTTTATAAAGGTTGTTCCTGATGAAGAGGAAGTAGCAATTGATGCTATACCATTAGCTACTAAACCTCCAAGCATTGTTGATTGGAAAATTGTTAAAGAAGGAAAGATCAGTCTATTTCAAATCATAAGAGCTAATGGAAGTTCAAAAAGGTACTCGTCAATAATTCAGATGCTTAGAGATTTTGTTGGGATTAAAAGACTTCAAGATGATTCTTAGAGTTACTACTGCTCAGGTATATATTAGTGCTGTCAAGCATAACTTAGTGCTGCTGGTAATACTAATGAAAATTATGCTAAGTAGTTAGTACTTGTAGTGTAAAAGTTACTACTGCTAGTTACTACTGTTAGTATATATTAGTACTGTTAGCATAAAGTTACTGCTGCTAATAGAAGTTAAGACTGCTTAGAGATGAAGACTGAAAATATACTAAGTAGTTACTACTGCTAGTACAAAAGTTAGTACTGCTAGTGTATGTTAATACTGCTAGAGTAAACTTCTAAGTGGTTAATACTGCTTGTGCTCAGTTACAACTGCTGAGTGATTACTACTGCTGGAAGGATTATGCTGACAGAGATGAGATCAAAGATTGATTGGAGAACAAGAATACTTACGAAGATAAGTATTAGTTATTTGTAAAGAAGATATGTATAACTTATTTGTTTAGGAGATTACGTTTGTTTATAGAAAAGATCATGATAAGTTAGGAAAGTATTGTAAGCCTTGTAGGACTCCTTGGTGTATAAAAGGAGGTCCTAGGGCATAATGTTAGGAGTACATCTTTGATATTCGTAGCTTCAAGGTTATTTTGTAACCCTATCACTATTCAGAGTGATCGTTTCATATTGAGGCTGAAAGTTTAGTAAAAGTTTGTTTACTGTTTTATTGTTCTTCTTAGTATTGCAAACTAGTTTCCGCATAGTTTGTGATATTCTCAATCTTAGTTTCTACTATAGTTGTTTTGGATCTATCCAACACAACTAAGCTTTAACAAGCTAAGTAAGATCTGTTCAAAAGGGATCAACAAGTGGTATCAGAGCTTGTTGAGAAACTTTGAATAAGAAGAACACTATATCTACACAAGATCTGTTAGTCAAAGAAAAGATGGAGTCACAATCAGAAACTACCCAAACAGTGTCTGCACTAAAACTTCCAGTACTCAAAACTAGGGAGTATGATCTATGGAGCATGAGGATGGAACAATACCTTACTTTCACTGATCATGCCCTTTGGGAGGTAATAGTAAATGGTGATTCAGTTTCACCAATTGCATCAGCTAGTGCTGGTGCTGAAGGTCCTATTCCTCCTAAAACTGCTGAACAAAAGCTAGCAAGAAAGAATGAATTGAAAGCAAAAAGCACTCTGTTGTTGGCCATTCCTGATGAGCACCTATTGAAGTTTCATGGAATCAAGGATGCAAAGACCTTATGGGAAGCAATCAAGGCCAGGTTTGGAGGCAACAAAGAATCAAAGAAAATGCAGAA
>BQNB010101221.1:0-20787 GCA_026074375.1 Tanacetum coccineum | reverse complement strand
GAAAAAAAATGTAGATAAAAAAAGTAAAAAAAAGTATGGGCTTCCATTTGCTTATGTTTATCATAGAGTCAAGAAAAGAAAAAGAAAGAGATTAATGTAGAGTTGTGTAGAGTTTGTACATCTTTGTCCTAGTCTTGGCTTAGCAACCAAATCAACGTGTATTCTTATACCTAATCCTTCACCCCTAATTCACCCAAAAGCCACCCAAACGTATCCCATCTGTTTCCGTTTCCATTTCTGTTATCTTACACCTACAACCCACAATCCTTTAAAAGACCTCTTTGATAGTAATGAATAATACTTGCGCCTAGCGGTGGAGGTTTGATCCTTTACCAAGTCTATGGTAATTTACACGCTATGACAGGTAATGAGTATTGATTTTCCTTTTCCCATAGTTGTTATAATTTATTATATCCCCGAGTGAAAGAGAGAATCCCAAACACTTATGTGAGGTGCTAGTATATACTTTTCGTGCTCTTAAATATGAGGTCTAGAAGGATGTGTTGTAAAATGATTTTAAAGAGTAAGTTAAATGACCCTAATATTGCTATTGTCTAGGTAGAAAATCCTATTTGCTTGAGGACAATCAAATCCTAAGTGTAGGGGTATTTGATGAGGTGTCATTTTATACACTATTTCGGGGTCATTTAACCACCTAAATCATGCAAATATGCCCAGATTATGTGCTTAATCGTTTGTTTTCAGGTTTTTAGCCTTGGATGGCATTTGGAGGTAATACACATGACTTAGGCTCATTTGGAGAAGAAACAGACAAGATTACGGACCTACACCAAATCTCTTGAAGAATCGTGTTCACAGAGCGTGTAGACGGCGTCGCAGGCATAAAGTGACGTCGTCGTGATCTATCTAGTGACGGCGTCAGAAATCTAGCGACGACGTCAGGACGTGGCTGACTTAAAGAGGATCTAGAATCATCTACATTGCTATGACGTTAGGACTTCAAAGCGACGCCGTCGCAGCGATTTTACTGTATATATTATACCGATTTTAGGGTTTTAAGTGTGTAACTTTGTATAATTTTAGTGAGACGAACCCTAGTCATTCTAGCAGGTTTTTAGGTCGTTTTTAGAGCCTCAAAACCCTATTGTAACTACCTTCAATCCATGTTTAAATCAAGTAAGATTGCTTATCATTAATCATTCAATATGTCTATTTGTTGTTTGATTAAACCCTCCTTTGTATTTACTTATGATTGCATGACACTTAGATTGTATATCCTTATAATGTTGCTTCTTGGTGATGGATGTGCGCGTTAGGCTCTAGAAAACTAGCCATAAGATATTAAATTGGCATAGACGTCTAGGGAAACGCGAGTGTGTAGAAAGGATACCATCGGTAACAGTCTTCATACTACCTTACCCCTAATATGGTTGATCCCTCTTAAGACGGGATCCATCGTAAATAAACTTCATACTACCTTACCCCGAAATGGTTGATCCCTCTTAAATATTTCACACGCATTTAAAATACTCTTAGGGGCCTTATAATAGTCCTTCATACTATCTAACTTGTACGATGCCCTAACGGAATATTAATAGACGACGGGTTCGTGTAATCCGTTCATGACCTAGGAAATACGTACACAGATCATCACAAGTGTAACAAGGCAACTGATCTAGGAGAAGCAATCTGAGGAGTAGTGCATGATTAAGTAAATATGTCTTTTTATCATAAAGTTATCACCAGTAGTATAGTTATCAAATAGTTAATTATTAGTTAATAATCAAAAAACCTCACAAACCCAATGATAAATTACCCTGCTTCTTATAAATCTAAAAATACAAAAAGAATCTTCTCTCAACCCCTTAGAATTTTGTTAAACCGTGTTTGAGCCTTCCCAACCTATTCCCCTAGAGAACGATAACAAGCCCCGAGTCTTTCCTATACTACACTGCAACAATTAGGTACACTGCCTAGGAGATTGTAAAACTTCATGTTTTTGGCGCCGCTACCGGGGAATAGTTAGGTTTCAACCATTTTTTAACTTAGTTCTATTCTCTTGATTCCTATCAAGTGAGAATTTTAATTCTAATATATTAGCTTTCTCGTAGTCTATCTTTTCTTTGTGTTGTTTGTTTCGTAATCTATTCTCGTCAACCACCATAGGAGACTTGAATCCTATCCGTACTCTTGGAGATTACTCCAAACTAGCTACGAGGGCTACATGAATACCATTGAGCTCCCCGTAGGGAACAATGTGGTACCTCTTTGACCCGACACCATCCGTTTGGTGGATCCAAACCAACACTTCAAGGATTTCTTAAAACTTGTAGACTCACTTGACCTTGACGGTAAAAATAGGGAAAGAACGCGCCTGTGTTTATTTCAATTTTCCCTTCGCGGTCAAGCCTACAATCTGGCTTGTAATGTCTTCCAGCAAATCCATCACCACAAGGGAGGATCGATACTACTCTTTCCTGATCAATTCTTTCCACCGGAAAGGACTGCAAACTCCACAACAATATCTTGATGTTCCAACAACATCAAGGAAAATCTCTCTCAGAAGAATGAACTCGTTTTAAGGACTTACTCCAGAAAGTTCCTCATCATGGCATAAATCTTTGGCTTCAAGTCTAAATATTCGATTATCGCATCAACGAAGCCCTAAAGAAAACCATTTATTATGCCGATGAAGGCCATTAAGAAAATTAAGTGCAGAATGAGGCCTGGGCCACTATAAAAAGAATTTAGGCCCGAATATGAGGACAAATTGGGACGACCCCGTTTGACCCAGAAGTAAGGAAGTCTTTAACCATGAAAACCCTGACAATCGATCATTACTGGGAGTCATTTAAATATAAAGTTGATGCACTTATAAGGACGCAATCATAGTGTCACTAATAGGATAAGCACAAGAGGCGTATTTAGGATGACAAGCCACGAAAGTATATCAAACTACCCCATGAGCCAACACTCAAGAGGAATGTTGAACATATTGTGATGACCATCACAACTTTATCCTTGAACAAGAAAGAGAAGGTTCAGGCAACTCGAAGTATTATATGAAAGTGATTGTTGGCGATTTTATGAAACTTTCTTCGGAAGTTACAAGGAGGTTAAAGGAAAAGATAAGAGAGGAAAGGAGTAGGATGAGAACAATCAAGAATATTACAAAATACCCAGACATGGAGGCCCCGAAACCCCTAGCCGGGCATAAATTCCCAGAAAACCCTAAAAAAAACGTTCTAGATACCCTCAAATCTACACGTACGAACTCACTATGGATAAGATATGTTCAGCTGAACTTCTCGAATCCACCCCATTTTCAGAAAAGTACCTTCGGTTTTAAACCAGGTAAAAGAGCTAGTCGAAATGTCGGATCCCGACATGACGATGAAAATTCCCCAACAACCCATTCACTACCTCATAATTCCCCAACCGCGTATTTGACCCCGGGGGAAGGAGGGATGTTGACTTCTTTTTAGAAAAGTCAAATATCTTTTGTGACATTTCTCATTTTCAGGTTATTTACAACTTTAATAAATTACATTATTATATTTTAAGCCTTTTAACGCATTTCGCTTCTTTTAATTATTATCGTATAGTTAAATCGCGTAAACTAAAAATCAACGTTCAAGGTAAACGGACACCAAACAAATTAAAGTTTACATCAAGCAAGCATTATATGATTTTTAGAAGTATAATTTATAACTTTTCATAATTTATTTTTGTTGGCTACGTAAAACGCTTACGTTTCGCAATAAATTACATTCGGTCATACCCGGAAGCACCTTTACCTATCTACACTCAAACAAATACCCACGATTATACCCAATACCCAAAATTAACTTATTTTGCTTGCTTACAACTCCTTAAAAACCGGACCTAAGAGTTTACATAAGAAAGAAATACAAAACTTCCATTAACTCCTTTCTACACATGTTAATTCTTACACTAATGTACCTTAGACCTAAGTTTCTAAAGATTGTCTCATCACTTGTACCTCCCCCCCCCCATTTCAGCCGTGGGTTAGCCTAGGGAGGAGGAGAGGTCTTTTGACCTTGTCCTTAAACCACTTACAATCCCATGGTTTCATTTGAGCTTGTTTAGGGTTTTCTTGCACACTATAAAAGGATGTCCTATGTATCTAACATATACTCTTCCATGCAAGCAACTTAAAGCATACCATTTCTCTCTACACTACACAAAACCCACGGCATACCCTTTGTTACTAGGGTTCCATATATCTTTGATTTTCTAAGGTATTCCAAGGGTATTAACATTCATTCTAAGGTTATCTAAGGTTACTCAAGGTGTTAACAAGCTTGGATTCGGGTTTAACAATGAATTATCAAGAAAACATATCTAGGGTTTCCTTGATTAGGGTTTTGATTTTGGAAGCTTGGTTAGGGATTACATCTTGTGTTCATCATCCCACTTATCTTCTAAAAGGTCCATTAAAAAGATTTTAAGGTTCATTTTCATATTATTTCTTATTGTGTACATACGTAGTGTTTGTATAATTAATCACCACCTAGACTTCATTATTTTGAGATATAAAAGTTGTTTTAAGGATTTCATATATGAACAATGGAGACATAGAACATATTACAAGGACTTAATACATGTAAGATATACGGTATAATACTTGGTAGAATAATGGTGCAAGGTCCTTAAACAAAAATGATTATAAACTAACTTTATTAACAAAAAACCCTATTTACTTTTTATACCTATTGTTGGGATTCGAACCATAAACCATACATTTTATATTTTATAAAAATAGTACTCTTCACAAGGATCGTAAGCATGTAAAAGAACTACTCTAAAAAAACAGAATTATAACGAACAAGTTACGAATTTTACAAGTTATATATATATTTAACTATATAAAAACAGTTTTAGGCACTGATGTGAACAGTAATTATTACTGTTCATCAGGGGTTTAAATTTTATAAATATAATATTTTGATAAATTTCCTTAATACGAATCCACAAACATAAAGAACTCGAAAAACGGAATTATAACGAACAAGTTACGTATTTTACAAGTTGTATGTAATTAATTATATAAAAACAAACTGTTATGAACAGTAAATATTACTGTTCATCAGGGGTTTAAATTATAAATATGATATTTTGATAAATTATCTTAATACTAATCCAAGGACATAAGGAACTCGAGAAACGGAATTATAATAAACGAGTTAGATTTATAACAAGTTTACCTATAAATTTAATTCAATAAAAACAGTTTTTTATAAAACTGTAATGAACAGTAAAATTTAACTGTTCAATACCATAGGTTTACTTTTTATAATATGAAATTTATGTATAGTTCAATGTTCTCAATACGAAGTCGTGGACAGAAGAAACGAATAAATTCGGGAGTAAAAACGATAAAGGAATGAGGTTTTCAAAATCGGCGTATACAATATATATTTTTTTTATACATATTTATAAAACAATAACTTAAAATGAAGTATCAATATGTAACTAAAAAAAACATTAACCATAAAAATTTATACAAATGAGGCATAGTAATAAACTAAAATTTCTCTACGGGTACGAAGGTACATATCTTTTTAATTAACAAAGTACGAGTTAATTATTAATCTAACTTTTAAAGATTTAATAAAAACTAATAGGTGGTGGTGTGACTATATAACATGTGATGTTTTAATTATATGAAATACATTATACTCATACGGCCTATAATTAATTAGGTTGCATTCGAATTGCCGAGACGATCCACTTATTTGATTTAGATAATCAATCATTCACACTACGGATGAGTTTCATAGCCCCGGGTTTTACTACAATTATTTGTTTCCAATAACTTTTGGGTAGAAAACATGCATCATTTTACATTTGGACGCAAGTACCCTTTTAAACATATTACGAGTTGGCCTAAGTAGCTAAACCCACTATTGCCCACTATCATGAACTGTCAATTGCTAGTTAGCGAGCGCGAATGTTATGAATAGATCTATTTGAGGGATTAACATCCCCGTTCGGGATGTGAGTATTTCGCTACATCATTTTGAATGTACTGAAAACAACAACGTATACATGTCAAACAATTGGATGTTGCAGGTTTGAACATCCACACTGGTGGGCACAACATTATTCAGTCGCTTTGTACATTAAATAGCATACAATAGATGTCGAGGCTTCGGTGTCCCATGACAATGTGTAACTTCAAAATTACTTTTTAAGATATTGTATGTGATTACATGTCTTTACATTGGAAATCTTGTGGTCCTATTTTATACATTTACTAACCTGTGAATTCACCAACTTAATGTTAACTTTTAAAGCTGTTTTTCTCAAGGTCAATAAGGTACGAGAAACCAGATACATTGGTGGTCACCATTTGGAGTATTACTATAAAAGATTTGATGCATTACCTTTTGGAAATTTGTTATGTCTTAAAATCTTTACATTCATGGAATGAACTATTTAAGCTTCGAGCTATTGTCACAAAAAGTCTAATTAATCCAATGTATCATTTTTAAACGACTCATATAGAGGTCGTTCTCATATCTTGTGCTATTGATCTATGAAGTAACACCTCAGACCCTTATTCCGCTGCGACCCAATTTGAGGGTGTTACAGATTGGTATCAGAGCCAGGTTATAGAGAACCGTCAAATGTTTTACTTGGACAATAACCATTTTTCCAAAATTGCAACAAACACAATTTTTCACGGGACACATAACACTATTGAGTTGCATTAGTTGGTTATGCTATATGTTTTCATGATCTGTATACATGTTTATATTATACTACATATATAATATGATGGTCATATATAATATACTTATATAAGTTTATTTATCTTCCTGCAGTCATGTCTTCTGCATCATCTACTGTCACCTATACCTCTGTGTACACTGACTCCGAACCAGGGAGAGTCTTTTGGGGAGCCGATGGAGGAGATACCCGATGGAGGTTACCCCACAGTCATCGTACTACGGATACATGGACTTCCTATGTGCAGCCAGTAGACCCACCCATTCACCCCTGACTATGTGCCCTGGTACCTGAGCCCAGCCATCATCTCCTGACTATGTGCCCGGTCCTGAGCACCCACCATCACCCATCGAGATACCATATGTTCCCGAGCCTGAGTACCCCGAGTACTTAGTACCATCAGAGGATGAGGCACCCATGGAGGACCAGCCTCTACCCGCTGATGCCTCACCCGCAACCCTATCATCGGGCTATGTGCCTGATTCAGATCTAGAGGAGGATCCGAAGGAGGACTCCGAGGAGCATGCTGACTACCCTGCCGACGGAGGGGATGGAGATGATGAGCCCTCCGGTGATGACAGTGATGATGATACTGATGATGATGATGAGGAGCCTTTCGAGGACGAGGAGAAGGATGACGAGGAGAGGAGGAGCACCCAGCTCCGGCCGACTCTTCTCTGCTATACCTGTTTGTTGACTACCCACCTGTTCCCAATCATCCCAGCTGGGGATACAAAGGCATTCGAGACTGATGAGTCTGCACCCACACCTAGACCACCTCAGATTAGGATCCCCTTTGCCCAGACACGTCTCCGTAGGGCACGGAAGACTGTCAGACCTGAGCCACCGATGTCAGCATCCATGGAGGCACGCATTGGGAGTATGCTGCCCGACCAACACACCACACCAGTTGCATCTTCACGATTACTCCCTACCATCACCACTCACTACCAGCCCTACTGATGCAGGGGCACCATTAGGCTATAGGGCAGTCGGGATTCGGATGAGAGTTGCAGCTGCATCACCACCCTTATCACTTCCATCTACTTCCCCCAGGACTGATATTCTCGAGGCTGAGATGCCGCCTCAGAAGAGAGCTTGTCTTACTATCTTTAACTCCACTCCTCCCCGAAAGCGAGATCTGGAGAGTTCAGCAGCTGAGCCGCGAGACAGCCAGGGACATACTCCAGAGGTTGACAACATAGGAAGAGATTGTTTAGGCCATGACGAAAGATAGGCACCGACCACCTTGGAGGGGGTCGACCAGAGAGTGACAGAGCTTGATACTACTGTTAGGCAGAGGACTGAGGAGTTTCAGGTACGATTCGAGGAGGCATATGATGAACCGAGCAATACTTGAGAGCCCTAAGACAACACACACATAACTTACAGAGATAGACCATACCCAAGTCTAGCCACACAGCTTTGGCTTTGGATAGAGAGGCGGAATATGCCGTATAACATGACTAGTTTTGAGAGAGAGAATGCAGCCATAGAGCACATGTGTAGGACACTAGAAAGGCACCAGGTTGCCACGTTGATTACTCAGACCACATCACTTCAAACTCGGTTGACTACAGCGCTTGGACGTATTGCGACACTAGAGGCTAGAGACCCAGAGCCCCAAGATGGGCCAGCTGAGGCTGACAGCAGCTGTTAGTCATGTATCATTTGTAGCTATCCCTGGTATAAGCCTATTAAGTTTTAATGGGGAATACTACTCCCCAACTATAGGCTGTAGGGACTTAGTTGTTTTTATCTTTTTAGCGTATCATTGTATGGCGTGTTAAGTAATATGGGTGATCCCCCACTAACCAAACCTACCGCCTTAGGTTCCATGAATTTCACTTTTGTATCTCCATTGTACTGAACATGTTTGTTAATCAGGCCATCATGTATATTATCGATGTTGTTTGTGTATGGATGTGAGTTATTTATGATGTCAGTTGTTGATTATCACTTTCAAGTATAATTTCACTGTGGATGGTGATCTCATTTATTTAATATGTGCATATGTCACGTTACTGTATTATGAGGTGTGAAATCTGTACGTGATTATAATCCTTGGTATTTTGTAAAAAACCCACGAGGACAACACCCGCCACCATAACCACTCCGACCAACAACCTGTCACTAATGCTCAACGTTCCAAGCTTTAATTGATCAAGGCCCTTGCTGCTTATTGCTCTAGCAAACGCATGCAAGCCGAGCAGAGACCGGCGATAACACCATGGGATTAGGAACCGGACCGGAGGAGGCAAGTGCCTACTCAACCGAGAATGTCACTTACACTGATTTCTTGAAATGATGCCGAGCCTATAAATTTCAAAAGGCACCGAAGAGTTCGTTGGACTGACCCAATGGCAGAAAAGATGGAATCTGTTTTCCTAATCATCAAACTGTGCTCTTACAAGTGCCGGTTAAGGTATGCATCTTGTACCTTCAAGGGAGTGCCTTGACGTGCGGGGAACCGCACGTAAGGGCAGCTCGATAAGATGTTTCATATACAATGCCCATGTGACTGCTTTGAAAAAGGATATAACAGATAAATATTGGCCCCCAGGGCGAGAATCAAAAAGCTGGAAAACTAATATTGAACCTAAAGGTGAGAAGTACCGGTTTGATGACTTACAATTAGCGATTCCAAAGTTGCACTATAGTGATAGAATGTGCCGTGAGGAATCAGCTAAAGTGGAACGGTATGTCGGATGGTCTCCCGACATGCTTCATGGAGCAGTGTTAAGGCAAATCAAAGCTCCATCAATCAAGAGGCACTTAATTTGCTACTAAAATGATGGACAAAAAGATGCTCACTGCAGCTGAACGTCAAGCAGAGAATAAGAGGAAAATTGAAGATACTTTAAGGAACAACCAAAACCAACAGCAACCATTCAAAAGAAATAATGTGGCACGGGCTTACACTGCTGGGCCTGGAGATAAGAAGCCTAATGGAGGAACCAAACCTCTATGTGCCAAGTGCAATTATCACCACGATGGGCCATGTACTCAAAAGTGCACTAACTGCAAAAAGATTGGTCACTCGGCCCGTGACTGTAATGTTCGACCTACTGCTAACAACAACAATAACAACAACAACAATAACCAGAGAACCCAAGGGACAAGATCCACAGGTGGTCACTATGCTATGAGTGTGGAGTTCAGAGGACCCTTCAGTAGATGACTGTCCCACAAGCTGAAGAATAGAAATCAAGGGAATTAGGCTGGAATTGGCAATGTTGTAGCAAGAGCTTATGCTTTGTGGTCTCTGCTGTGAACTAACCAACTCTACTGTTAGTCACTGGTACGTTCTCTCCAAATAACCGTTATGCCTTCAATACGATTTGAACAGGTGTCCTAGATTGAAGTTTCATATCTACTGCATTTAGTTCTTTGATTGATATCATCCCAACTACATTAGACCATGGTTATGATGTTGAGTTAGCTGATGGTAGAATAATTTTGGTTAATACACTTATACGGGGTTGCACTCTAAACTTCTAAATCATCCATTCAACATCGACTTGATGCCCGTGGAGATGGGTAGTTTTGACGTCATTATCCGGCAAATGGACTGGTTAGCTAAATTATCAAGTACGTAATGGTTGTGATGAAAAACTTGATTCGTGTTCCCTTTGGAGACAAGATTTTAAATTTTCATGGGACGGGACAACAAACGGTTCGAGTCCCGATTAAACAGCATCTAACTCTGCGTGCACAAACACAAAAGTAATTTGCTACAGGGATGTCCTATCTTCTGGCATAGATTACGAAGCAACAAAGGGGCGGAGACAAGTCGAAGGAAAACAACTTGAAGAAGTACCAATATTTCAAGACTTTTGTGATGTATTTCCCGAGGACTTCCGGTATCCACCCACCCGCCAAGTGGAATTTCAATCGTTTTAATACCATGGGCTAGCTTTGCGCCAGTAGCACGGGCACCTTATCGACCTACTTGGCTCCATCGAGATGAAGAATATCGGACCAAACTACAAGAACTTTTTCCCGACAAAGGGTTTATAAGAACCCAGGGATTCCTCACCTTGGGGAGCTCCAGTCTGTTCGTACAAGAAGAAGGTATGGATCATTCCGGAGTGCATTGATTACCGGAATTAAATACAGCGGACGGAAAGAACGCGAGGTAATCCGCGTTCCCAGGATTGAAATATAGTTTTCGAACAACTACAAGTTTTCGAGTGATCTACTCAAAAGATCGACCTGATGTCGAGGTATATCAAGCAACTAAGGGACTTGTGAAGAAGATATCCAAAGACCGCATCAGAACTTCAAATGACATTATGAATTTCAAGTTATGCCTTTGTGTTATGACTAACCACCTGCTGTCAGTATGGATCGCAATGAAACAGGGTTGTGCAAACCGATATCTGGATAAAATGTCGAGAGTGTCTTTATTGAGATATACAGATATACTCGAAGAACAAGCAAGAGCATGCTGAGCATCTCAAGTTAATCTTGGAGTTGCTTAAGAAGGAACAGTTGTATGCCAAATTCTCTAAATGTGAATTCTGGATCCCTAAGGTACAGTTCATGGTTTACGTGATCGCAGACGGTATCAAGTGGATCCTGCAAGATTTGAAATCCGTTATAAGATTGGGCATTCACCTAAGTCTGCAAGGAGATTTTGCCAATTTTTTGGGCCTATAGCACATGCTACTACCGAGAATTCATTGAAGGATTCTCAAAGATCCGCCAAGCCAATGACCAAGCTCACTCAAAAGAAGATCAAGTTTGATTGAGTGACAAGGCAGAGGCAGCCTTTCTTCAGTTTGATAAAGCAGAAGGTTGTATTTGTAGTGCAACTTCAATTCAAGCGTATAACCCAAAGGAAATGAAGACTTTATCGCATACAGTGACGCTCTAATCAAAGGGATGGGCGCAGGGGGATGCTAATGCATAGAGAAAAGGCGATTGCTTATCTCACGACAACTAAATGCTCCAATGAGAAAAATTACACCACTCATGATATGGTTGGAGTTAGGCGCAGTAGTGTTTGCTCTAAAGATTTGGAGGCATTACTGTACGTGAAAAAAATTTACACGTGTTCACCATGACCACAAAAGTTACGAACACATCCTTGATCAGAAGGAATTAAACAGAGAGGACGAGCGCCTTGGTTGTGAATTGCTTAGTGATTACATTATGAAATCCGTTATCAACCCAGGAAAAGCAAATGTAGTGGTTGATGCATATGATAAAAGGAACGAATAAAAGCCATTACGGTTCGGGCGGCCTTAGTATATGACTATTGGTTTGAGGACCTTCCCAAGCGGAATTTGAGCTATCAGATAAAAGCCTCCGGAAACTGACGGACAAAGTGAGAGAACTATCCAAACTCTCGAGGATATGCTACGTGCTTGCGTAATCGACTTTGGAAATGGTTGGGTTAAACATTTGCCATTGGTCGAGTTTTCATATAATAACAGTTATCACGCTAGCATTAAGGCTGCACCCTTTGAAGCACTTTATGGTCGAAAATGTCGTTCACCTGTTTGCTGGGCTGAGGTTGGGCAAGTTCAACTCACTGGTCCAGAATTAGTGCAAGAAACAACGGAGAGAATCATTCAAGTCAAGCAAAGGATGCAAGCCGCTCGCGATCGACAAAAGAGCTACGCCAACTTAAAGCGTAAGCCAATGGAGTTTCAAGTTGGGGACAAAGTTATGCTTAAGGTTTCGCCTTGGAAAGGGGTCGTACGTTTTGGCAAACGGGGGAAGTTAAACCCCAGATATGTCGGACCTTTCAAGGTGTTGAAAAAGGTTGGAGCCGTTGCTTACAAGCTTGAGCTTCCTCAAGAGCTGAGCAGGGTCCACAATACGTTTCATGTATCCAACTTAAAGAAATGTTATTCTGACGATCCATTAGTCGTTCCGTTGGGAGGACTCCAAGTGGATGAAAATCTTCATTTTGTTGAGGAGCCGGTTGAAATCATGGATCGTGAAGTCAAACAATTGAGACGAAGCCGTGTCCCAATTGTCAAGGTTCGATGGAACTCTAGGCGGGGCCCTGAGTTTACGTGGGAACGTGAAGATCAGTTCAGGAAGAAATATCCACACCTCTTCACCAAGACCGCACCATCGACAAGTGCCATGTCATAAGCCTTGCGGACAAGGCTCATTTAACGGGGGAAGACTATAACACCTCGTATTTTAGGTCATTGTATGACATTATGAAATTCATAATTTATTTTTAGGGTTTTACGCGTTTACTCTTAAACCGTAAACTTTAAGTTAAATCGCGTAAACTGAAAATGATCGTACAATGTAAACGGGCGTTAAACAATTAAATGTTTACATCAAGCAAGTGTTATATGATTATTATGAGGATAATTAATAACTTTGTTCATCTTATTTTTATTGGCTACGTAAAATGCTTACGTTTCATAATAAAATACGTTTAGGCATACCCGGAAGTTCTAAAACCTAACTACGCCTAAACGAATACCCACGATTATACCCAATACTCAAAATATTAAATATAACATCACATATACATACATAATGCCGAAAATTAAGATGAGAACAAGAGTCATCACTTGTATACATAATATCTAGATATTACATAAAGTAACTCTTACACTTTTTTTTCAAACTTGTCATGCTAACTTAACTAGGGTTAGAAAGTAACTAGGGTTTGGTTAAGTAGATATTTATACTATAAATAGCCATGCATGCATGGCTAATGTTTACAAACTCTTACACTTAACATAAAACTTCATTTTTCTTCTCTCTTTTCTTCTCCAAATCCCACGGCACAAATAAGCCATAAAACAAAATCCATAACTTGATTTTCTAAGTATATACAACCCTATACACAACATACTTAAGGTATTCTAAGGTGTTGGGAAGCATTGGTTCATCATTTTCAAGTAATAAGAAGAAAAAGGAAAGATTAGGGTTTTGAAAACCTAATCTTGGGTTATAAGCTTGAAAGCTTGATTTTGAATCTAAACACGGGTTTAGAACTTATTTCACATCTCTTACATCATTACTAAGGTTTTCTTAAATCCTTTATACTTTTCTTTCTTATGATTTTATGTATTACATGTTAAATATAGCCATAATCACCACTAATGACTTTTAAATGTATAAAATGGATTTTTATTTGAGTTTATCAATTTATACACTTATTCTCATGTCCTAATGTTATAAATATCATGGAAAAGTAAATATAAAAGTATGTTAACTTATAGTTTAAGTATAAACATGTTTAAAGGCTAATTAGGGTTTAATAATGTTTCTTAAACTTCACATGTGAAAATAATGAAAGTAAAAGGGTTAAACTTGTTACAATGAAATTATATGGACTAGGGATGATATTAGACTTTATTATAAGTACCACATATGTAAAATATGTTTTTAAGAGTTTTTATAGTAAACTACTAAGTTAATATTACATAAAAACAAGGTTTTTATAAAGAAACATACATGAAAACTTAGGGGCTGTCCAAATACGAATTTTGGACAGTAGGTTATGATATTTTATAAAAATAATACGCCTCATGACGATTCCATAATGATAAGAAACTTGAAAAACCGATCTATAACGAAAAAGATACGTTAAAAACGAGTTTACAACTATAAATACTTTATAAAACTATTTTTATAGAAAGTTACTATTCATGGCAGTAGGTTGGAGTTTAGAACACCTAAAATATGATATAACTTTTGATTACGAGATCGTACACGCAAGAATCATTCAAAACGGAACTATAACGAGTAAATTACGGCATTTTCGATAATTAAAGTTTATAAAAGTAATTTTATAAACTATGAACAGTAAAAAGCACTATTCATCAGTGGATTTATTTTTATAAAATATAATAAATCTTTTAATAACGAGAACATACTCGAAGGAATCACTAAAATCGGAGTTAAACGAATAAGTGATATCGCGATTACGAGTTTACGCTAATTAAAGCCTAAAACGACAAATGAGCTGTTGTGAACAGTAATTTTACTATTCATCACAGAATTTTAAAAACTTTAAAATGTAATATTTTGATCACTCGTCTTACTACGAAGACATGGACGTAAGAAACGCGAGCAACGGGCTTAAAACGACCAAGTTAGGTCATTTTTACGAAAAGTATATTTATAAACGTTTTCACTTTATAAATACTATTTTACTAAAATGATTAGTCGGTGATTATGCTATATAGAATATTGAGTGGTTATCAAAGTGCTATATTACTAGGGAGTTTCATAATGAGGCCTCTTCGGATGGCGTATCGATGAGTTGTTGGATTTACGATTTAAAGTGTCCTAAACTCCTCGTACGTCATGTCATGACCTCTTTATTTATGATAGCCCGAACGATAGTATGATGTAACAACTATAAGATTATATTCGATGTTAATTAAAGTACTCAGTACTTATACAGCCTTAATTTAAATAGGTTGCATTTATCCATCTTTGTGTGACGTTTTATCTGAGATTAATTGAGCTATCTGTATTCAAGGTGAGTTCATAGCCCCACGTTTTACTTTAATCATACTTTATAAGTTTTGGGGTGAGAAACATATGCACGTTTTACAAATTGGACGCAAGTGTACATTTTATCATGATTACGTTTTGCCTAAGTAGCGATAACCCACTGTGCCCATGAATCATGAACTGTTAAATCACATATATGTAGTCGTGGATTACATTATGTGAGCGCGAATGATAATAAATAGATCTATTTGGGATGACTTCCCCGTTCGGGTGACTAGCTATCATTAGAAACGAACGTATTTCATGTCGGATACTGGATGTTAAGGGTTGAACATCATCACGGGCAATGTAGGCAATATATATTTATATATTGTATTCAATTATGTCGAGTTTCGGTGTCATGAGCTTAGGAAAACGTAAATACATTTGTGATGTCTGCATCTGTTGCATTATCACAGGGAAAGTCTTGCGGTCCTGCATGATCATTTATTAAACCTATGAAATTCACCAACTTTATGTTGACGTTTTAAATGCAATGTTTTTCAGGAGGTCATTAAGCACGAGGTGCGAAGGATACATTGGGGGTTATATTTTGAAGTCATGCATTAAAGATTTAGTCACATTACATTTTGTTTATCTGTTATGGGCTGTAAATCTTTGTAACAATATCAAGTAAAGCTTCTGGCTTTTGTAACAAATACTTAAATAAATCCAATGTATCAGTTTAAACGACTTTTTGTGTCGTTCTTATATTATCTTGTGTTATTGATCTGATAAGTAACACGCCCCGGATCCTTATTCCGCTGCGACCCATTTTGGGGGTGTTACAACGATATCATTTCATCAAGGAACAGGTTGAGAACGGTATAATTGAATTGTACTTTGTCAGAACTGAATACCAATTAGCTGATATGTTTACTAAAGCCTTACCCGATAGTCTAAGCAAAATCCTTCAAAGTTCTTTAATGTCATTCATAACTTCTCAAGATTTTTTGCTTAAGATAAGAACTTCTCGAGTATATGTGCGTATACGTCAATGATGCTTCTGAAAGTTTGAAACCATCATAGGGGAAAACGTGTACATCCGGGACTTAGTTGACTTTGATGTTACTATCTTAACTTCCAGGGGGAAGTAGTGTATACTACTTTGCTTAGTATCGTTTGTGAAGTATTTTGCATACGTGAGAAGAATTGTTGCTAATTCCTTGCATGTACCCTTGAACGAATATTCACCAAGACTTAATGACAAGTAGCAGTAGTATTTGATGTGGTTTTCTACTTCTACAAAATTCCGCTGTGCATGTAAATGTTAAATAGAAGTTTTTTCTGGCTACATGAAAGTTTCAGAATCTGCTCAAGATAGGGATGTTGGTTTAGGGGGGAGCTGATTTAGAAACTTCGCCAAAAAGGAGTCTATGAAGAAAGCTTTTCAAGACATGCTGCATGAATTGGGGGAAGTTAATCCAACTCATGCATACTATAATGGTTCCAAAACAAGTAAAGACACAAAAGATCCAAGCTGGAGTACAAGTATCAAGATAGGAAGTCACAAATGTCATCTTCAGCATTAGAAGCACTTTAGAAGTCCTTATTGTGTTGTAATTGTACTTGATAGGAACATTGTAAGCAATTTCGTATGTCTACATATTGGGGGAAGATTGTTAGCCTTAAAATATGCTGACTAATACAGAATTACACTAGTTATCATTAGGCAAGACATGTATGGACTAGAATTGTTAAGTTAGAATAGTTTCCCTTGTCTTGACCTATAAATACCCCCTCCATACTTCCATGGAGGGGTGAGGATTCATTTGTATCATTTCACCAAAGTGTGTGTGTGTGTTCTTTCTCTCTCTAAAACACATACACATCTTTCCTTTTTCTCTCTCTAAATAATATGGCTAAGTTCTTATTTATTCCTCCCCGACCTCCGGATCATTTTGTTTAGTTAGTGTTTCTTATTGTCTACATTTGGTATCAAGAGCTAACCAGGGGTATATTGTATTCGTGTATGTTGTGTTTGTGGTTTTTGTTGTGAGCTTATTCGTTGTGGCATATTCGAGCTTATTGAATACGGGGTATTTGTGGTTTAGAAACTTTCTTAGTTTCTTTTCTCTATTTCTTTCTTATTGTTTAAACAATAACCTTGTTTTATTTTTTTTATTGAAACAAAAAATATTAGTGGGTCACGTGTTATTTTTTATTTTTTTTTGTTTTATTATGGCCGCGGGTTACGGAAACAAAACACAAATGCTTTGTGTTTCTTTAAAGCAAACACGTTTTGTCTCTTTTGTAACGGTTTGGATTTGCGTTATCTTCTTCTTTAACAGTTTTTTCGTGACCTTATTTCTTCTTTTAAATGCTTATGCAAGCTTATTTTGAGTGGCTTATTTTTTGGTGGTACACGGTGAAGAAGAGGAAGACAAGGACGGAAAGAAGAAAAGGACGATAGTACACCGGACTCACAATTTGTATTCATGAACCGAACAACTTGTCAACCGAACAACTTGTGAACAGAACAACTTATCAACCGAACAACTTGTCAACCGAACAACTAGTGACAACCAAACTACTTATTTTCAATGACAATTGAACAACTTGTTTCAAGTAAGAACCGAACAACTAACAAGCTAGTAGGAACAGAACAACTAGACAAGCTAGCAGGAACCGATCTACTTTTTTAAGTAATTTTTGGGTTTTTCGATTTTGAGTGTCGGCTTACTACGAGACTTTTTTCCTATATCATTACGATCGTGAACTCGTTTCGATCATCATAGTATATTAAAATTGAATCAATGATCACCATACGAGTCCGCGAGAATTAATTTTCATTCGTTCCATTTTACAAGTTTTAAAAACGAGGAAGACGTAATATTGGAGGGAATTTTTTATTAAACTAAAATGCAACTTTGACACATGCAGCCCCTATACTTCAAGTCCAATTCTCATTAATCCTTGGTTGCTTTTGTAACCCCCATATTTGAAACAGTTTTGCACCGTTGGTCCTTATTTTCATAACTTAACCTTTAACCCTTCCAAGTTAACCGGTTTTGCACCGTTTTTCCTCGTAAGTCCATTAATCATCAACAAAAGCTCACGTACTTCAATTTTAACAACGATTTCACAATCAATATTTTTTTACTTTTTCACGGTTTTTTCTTGATTTAGTAAAATCTCGTAAAAGTTGATTCTTTTAACGGTTTAAATCATAGACTTGTAAAATCCCGTGAACATTAATTAATTTCAACAACACAACAAACACGATACATAACACTAAAAAAGATTCGAATAAGATAAAATGACTAACGGCTAAAGATTCGGATTACGATGACAAGTGATCACGGAGTTAATTTGGTATCCCTTATTTGTGATTGAAGTTGGGTTTCACGAATGCGTCTACTTATTTCATCATCGAGACTTCCTTTTATTTTCTACCCCTTTTCTTTAAACCCAATCTATCGATTGATAACTTGCTTGAGCATAAAAGGAATATGATTAAGACTTGGATTATCTAGTTTCCAGCAGCCGGGGTGGTTGGTTGAAGACCTGGATAACTATCACTTAAAGAAGTTACGTTGTAGTACTCAGTGTCACATGCAGAAGTCGATGTGGAGAATTTCAAGAGGTGATGTACTTCTTATAATTTTCTGGTTGAGTATAGATTACTTATAGATTTAATCTTGCACCGTTCTTTAATCAACAACAGTGCAAGATTAAGTAACAAATTTGAGGGATTCTACTTCATTTTTAAGTTTGGTATATCGGGTTTACTTCACCAAGTGGTCACAACAATAGCCGACATAACACGAGGTTGATAAGTTAGCCAAAGAGTTTAAAGGTTGAGATGTGATCAGCAATTCTCACGGGATAATTGAAGCTACAAAACGTCAATGGTACTTCACAGTCTAAGCAAAATCCTTCAATGTTCTTCAATGTCATTCATAACTTCTCAATATTTTTGCTTAAGACTAGAACTTCTCGAGTATATGTGTGTACACGTCAATGATGCTTCCAAGAGTTTGAAATCATCATGTGGGAAAAACGTGTACATCCGGGACTTAGTTAACTTAGGGGGGAGTTGATTCAGAAACTTTGCCAAAAAGGAGTCTATGAAGAAAACTTTTCAAGACATGTTGCATGAATTGGGTGGGAAGTTAATCCAACTCATGCATACTACAATGGTTCCAGAATAAGTAAAGACACAGAAGATCCAAGCTGGAGTACAAGTATCAAGACAGGAAGTCACAAATGTCATCTTCAGCATTGGAAGCACTTTGGAAGTCCTTATTGTGTTGTAATTATACTTGATAGGAACATTGTAAGTAATTCCGTATGTCCACATATTGGGGGAAGATTGTTAGCCTTAAAATATGTTGACTAATACGGAATTACACTAGTTATCATTAAGCAAGACATGCAGGGACTAGAATTGTTAATTTAGAATAGTTTCCCTTGTCTTGACCTATAAATACCCCCTCCATACTTCCATAGAGGGGTGAGGATTCATTTGTATCATTTCGCCAAAGTGTGTGTGTGTGTGTTCTTTCTCTCTCTAAAACACATACACATCTTTCCTTTTTCTCTCTCTAAATAATATGGCTAAGTTCTTGTTTATTCCTCTCTGACCTCTGGATCATCTTGTTTAGCTAGTATTTCTTATTGTGTACTTAAAACACAACTATTTACAAACGTCTTGATCATAGATCAAAAATAACAACCTAAGTTGGCGTTCTCGTAACGGTCAACTTCCCAATCATCCCATACTTCACATACTTTGTAGGGTAAGTGGCGATATCTTCGACTTTGTAAAATACTCTACATCATCGATTTGTATCAACTAATAATCGATCCTTCATGTAATTCCTTCGGTAGTTGCGAAACGATTATCTTCAAACTTTCCTTCTCTTTTTTGTTGTGATTTTTCTAATTTTTTTGATTTTTTCAAACATCTAACTATATACGAATCTAAGAGTAATTTCACCATCTTTACGATCATATTAATTCCGGATAATTCCTTTGATGAGGTGTCATTTTATACATTTTTTTGGGGTCGTTTAACCCCCTAAATCATGCATTTATGCCCAAAATAGGTACTTAATTGTTCCTTTTCAAGTATTTAGCATTTGGAAGGCATTTGGAGGAAATACACATGACTTAGGCTCATTTAGAGAAGAAACAGACAAGACTACAGACCTACACCATCTCTCAAGACTATGTTCTCAGCAGCTGGAGACGGCGTCACAGATTATAAGTGACGCCGTCACATCTCATACCAAGAAGGCGTCACAAGATCTTAAGATGGCGTCAGAATGCATAACCCATCCTATTATCTAGAATATTCTCTTTTAAGACGGCGTCACGATTAAAACGCAAAGCCGTCCCAGCGATTTTCCTATATACACAAATCCGTTTTTAGGGTTTTAGGTGTGTAACTTTAGAGTAAAAGAAAAGGACGAACCCTAGTTCGTTTAGCAGCTGTTAGGGATGATTTATGTGACAAATGAGATTTTAGCATGTTATTTAAAGCCAGTATAATTCAGTTTATGTGTTTTATGTGTTTTATATGTGTATGAGATGGAAGTACATGAGTGGTGAATCATGGTACTTGTGGAAATGAAATCA
>BQNB010101220.1:0-24521 GCA_026074375.1 Tanacetum coccineum | reverse complement strand
TTAAAAAAACGTATAAAAACTCAAAATTAGAAAAACTTCTTTTACAAAAGTTTTATGCACCAACATAACTGATTTAATGGAATTTTTTTGGAATTTTTCGAGAACTTTTTAATATATATATATTTACAATGATACAAGAATAAGTGTATATATAAATTATGAATATTATCCTTCTAACATCAAAACAATCATGCACGTTTTGAAATGCTTTTACTTGGCTTCGGGTCTTAAAATAAATCCTCAAAAAAGCAAATTAATGGGGATTGGTGTTAATAAGGAAGAAGTTGATTCAACAGCTGCAATTGTGGGATGTTCCACGTTTTCTCCTCCTTTTAAATATCTTGGGGTTCAAGTTGGTGCCAATATGTCTCGGCTTAGTTCTTGGCACGAAGTCGAAGCCAAAATATCTTCCAGATTGTCTAGATGGAAACTTAAAACTTTATCTATCCGAGGCCGTCTTACATTGCTCAAATCGGTTCTCTCTTTTATCCTTCTTTATTATATGTCGTTATTTAAAGCTCCTTCTGGAACTCTTAATGCCTTAGAAGCGATTCGGTGTAATTTCTTTAATGGGATGGAAAGATCAGAACAGAAAATAGCTTGGATCAGTTGGGATAAGATTTTGGCGTCCAAGAAATATGGAGGTCTCGGGGTTTCTAGTTTTTACGCTCTCAATCGTGCTCTTTTATTCAAATGGGTGTGGCTTTTTTTCTCAAGGTTCATCGTTATGGTCTAGATTCATCAAGGTTGTTCATGGTGTTAAAGGTGCTATTGACAACCACGTCTCTACTAACAGAAATTCTATTTGGCTTAATATTGTTCGGGATATTTATTCTCTTAAACGAAAAGGGATTGATCTCTTGTCCTTTGTTAGAAAGAAAGTGGGTGATGGGGAGAGCTCTCTATTTTGGGACGACACATGGTTAGGAGAGGCTACTTTGAAAATGCAATATCCAAGGCTATATGCTTTGGAACTGTACAAGGACATTTCAGTGGCCGATAAAATGAGGCATCCTAATTTATATCTTCCTTTTCGTCGCCAACCTAGAGGAGGGGTTGAACAAGAGCAATTTCATGAATTAAGCTCTCGTATTACTGATGTTATTCTTCCTCAAATAAAAGATCGATGTGTTTGGTCTTTGGATGGTTCAGGTGAGTTCTCGGTAAAATCGGTCCAAAATTTTATTCATGATTCCATTCTACCTAAATGTGATGCTCCTACTAGGTGGGTGAAGTTGGTCCCTATCAAGTTAAATATTTTAGCTTGGAGGATTCGCTTAGATAGATTACCAACTCGGATGAATCTCTCTTCTCGCGGTTTAGAGATTCCATCGATTTTATGTCCCTTATGTAATGAGGCTGCAGAGTCTACATCTCATATTTTTTTTCTCTTGTTCTCTAGCTCGGCAAATTCTGAGCAAAGTTTCACGTTGGTGGGAGCTAGAAGACTTATCTTTCAACTCTTATGATGAGTGGCTCGCTTGACTTTGTAACTCTCGCTTGTCTGCTCGTATGAAGGAATTCTTTGAAAGCACTTGTTATGTGGCTTGGTGGCTCATTTGGAGATTCATAAATCAATGCTTATTTGGATCGTGTCAGCCAAGAAGGGAACTTTTATTTGATGACATTGTTCAAATGTCTTTTTTGTGGATTTCTAGTCGTTGTAAGTCTAAATTTAATTGGACTACTTGGATTCAAAATCCTATGTTCTTAACTTTGTAATCTTTCTAGTTTCTTGCTAGTTTTAATACAATCGCCGTTAAAAAAAGATGTGTAATAGGCTGTTACAAATAAATATTTTAATGAATTGTTACAATGTTGAATGGCTATAAAGACATTTAAATGGGTCGTTACATTTTAAATGGATATGAATGTTGGAGTGTTACAAAGTTACAAATTTTAAAACATTTATATTAATGTAATAACTTTTTTCAGATTTTATAATTAGTAATCTTTTTTACTTAATTTTTTATGACTTCTAGTTTTAGAAATTAGCTAAATCCTTTATAAAATAGTATAGATAATATTGTTTTTTTATTACAAACCAAGGAATTGAGAGTACGGTACAAAGAATATAAAATCTGATAAGTCAAAAGTATTAAAAAATATAAAATATGAAACATAAAACGATAATAAAATGTTAAATCTTGTCAACAAAATAGGTAAAAGTGAGGTAAGGAGATGACTATCAACTAGGGGGTGTACCAATAACACAAATTTTTTTACATTCACAACGGTACTCACCATCATTAAGTATATTAAAAAAAATTCCCGCAACCTTATCATAATAAATTAATTTATAGTGATAGTTTATAGTATGATGAAGATGTTTAACAACATAAACATATCACAATATATGAATATTTTACGAGATCAAATCGCGATGTTTTCTTTTAACACATTTTATTTCCACGTTGTTAGGTTGTGTTAGTTTTATGACCCAATTGCTTTATTATTTAATGGTTATAAATGTTCTTCTATTGTAAGAGTGAAACTGCTTTATATTTTTATAATCATTTGTACATTTTTTTTTCAAAAAACAAATAGCATTCTTTTAATTCAGATTCAAACATTTACGCATCATATTTAAATTCACATGTGTGAATTAGATTCGATTTAGATTCAAACTTGAATGCGTGTCATACTATTTTATTACTTCCCCGTCCCATATAAGTTTTCACACTGTTATTTTGGGATGTCTCAAAATAAATGTTCAATTTCTATTTCAGTTAATGAGAATAGACTTTGATGAGTGTATATGATATTTGATTAATGAATAGTGTAGTCGGTGTGACTTTTTAAAACTTTGTGCATCATGAAATTATAAAGGTAAACACATAAAAAGTGTTTCTTATCCCACATCGGTCATCAGAAGGAAAATGTTGCTAGCATATATGATGCTGTTAAGGTCAGATTTGCAGGTTGACGTTAATACTAGCTTAATCTACAAGCTATGAAATCCGCTTATGATGAAGTGGCTTTGATAGCATGTAGGATAACTTATAAAACTTGTTAACTTTTTGTGTTTTTATCTAAATCGATATATTTATTCTATGAAATTACATGTATGTATTTCGAACATTAGATGCCCTCACTATGAGACACCTTTCATAAACGTAAACAAGGAATCCAAGATTGCCCTTCAAATTATGAGGAAAGCACATGTTATAGTAACCGTCAATTATTGTGTTCTTCCCTTGACCTCTACCAACAAAATGAATTAGAAAAACAGCAGCAAAAGACATTTCTTTTTAGGCTAAGAAATCTTTAAAGATCAACAATGTTGGTTACTACACATCCTTACTGCTAGAATTTTCTATTTTTCGCATGAACAAACATTTACATATGTTGCTACACTAATTCTAGCATGCACATATTAGTGATTATGACATGGCCGTTTAGTGAAACCAGCGTTGCTAATCTCCATCTTCTCTCCAGCAAAGTAGCTTGCAGATGCATTGTCGTATGATATACAACTTTGCTCTCTTCTCCTTAAAACTGTTTCTTGTTGTGTGAATTATTGACTGCTTCTGATGAATTGACGAAGAAGCTTGGATTTCCATCGGCTTTGATTTTCTATTCTGCTGCAATTCTTTTGATTTTGTTAATTTGCATTCACATAGAATCCTTTTATTATTGTATATGTTTGTGAAATCAATGCAACTCTAAGGTTGACTTCAGATTTATTAATTTGTTTTGCAGTAAACCGGGATATTTGTCTGTGTATTAGAGTTATTTTCTTTGAAGATGGCACGACGTTGGTCGGTGTGCTTGTAATCTGCAATCTTACGTTACCAAGCCAACGTACTTCATTGTACGGAGTATGAACTGTACTTCATAGTACATTTGTAAACAAAAACGGTACTTCATGTGTTTAAATGACCTCTTTACTTCTGTGTCAAAATTTTATTTATGATACATTAATGCATGACTTGTTCATACCAATGTTGTCTCCTAAAAGTATACCATATATGTTCCTCGTATTCAGTTTCACAAAATTAATAATGATGCATTTACGTTTGAGTTTTCTTTGATATTCACCAAATATTGACACTTTTTCTGATGGAGCCAACTCACACTGGACTGTTAAATTTGATGGTTCGGACGGTCGTCTAAGCCGAAAATAGTTTGGACGGTGGTTTTAGCCCAAAAAACTTGAGTTGCTTACTCAATTCCATTATTTGCATCATGTGTGATTTTATTTTTCAACTGTACAACATTGTCTTGATTCCAAGAGATACAACAATATCTATTATCGTTATTGCTTTACTACTACTCCTTATCACTTATAATACCCGTGCACGCATGAATTTATTTTTAGATTCTTTTAATAAGGGTGAAAATCATTATATTTAATGATTATTCTTGCTATTAGAAATAGGAAATATTATGTATATATGTTTTTTACATAAAATTTTAGGTTTAAAATTATCTTTCATTATTCACGCAAAATGTCGTGAAGTAATAAATTTCTAGTTATTCGTATTTAGTAAAAGATTATCCATTGATATTTCAAAGATGGTTTTTGACGTGCATAGGATATTAGGATGTTAGTAATAACTATCACTACTAGAAAATTGATTTTTAGTGACGGATTTTCCGACGAATGAAAATCCGTCGCTAATTATGCTATATTTCTGACAGACTTCCGACGGATTTCCAAGGGATTAAATATCTGTCGGAAATCTGTTAGTAATTTATGTAGCCTACCATTAATTTTTTTAAGCCTCGGAAAGCCGTCGGTAATAACATTTTTTTCCAAGAGATTTCCGACTAATTGATTATATACATATTTCCACTGAAACATACTCATAACTAAAAAAAATAAGCATTATTATCATATTATATCATTAAAGATACAGTGTGAATATCAAAGTCCATAACCATCATTCATATCCTTATCATCAAATATTTGTGATTGTTAAATTTAGGGGTGAGCAGAAAAATCGAAAAAACCGAAAATCAAAACCGAATCGAAAACGAACGAGCCGAACTAATAATCAAACTGAATTTGCTAAAACAACCGAACTACTAATACGGTTCTCGGATTGGATATGGGTTTGGTAGTCTGAACCGAAACCAAACCAAAAATCGAATTCATAAAAATATATATATTTTTATATATAAGAATACTATTAAAATTTTATCCTAACATAAAAGAACGCTTTTTATGCTTGCAAATTTTTTTTTACTAAATATTCATGTAACTATTTAATATTTTTTTAAATAAATAATGAAGTTTGGGTTATTCTGGTCAACCCGAGAACCGAACCGAATTCAAATTTAATTTTCGGTTCGTTGAATTATAGTTCAATTTTCGAGTTAACAATTTTTTTTTAACCGTACTAACTGAACAACCCGATAACCGAACCGATCAACACTACTTAAATTTGTTAAGACTAGACAATTATTTTAATATTGGGCTGGCCCAAAATAAATGCGAAAGATTTATAAAAACACTGACACTATCTATTAACCAGCATTGTGCACCATCCGCCATCGTAACCTGCCACCGTCCATCCGCCACTCCTGGCCTGCTATCGTCGCCGATCACGTTGCCACCGTCCGCCGTCGTAACATGCTACCGTCCGTCCTCCACTCCTGCTATCGTCGCCGATCACATTGCCACCGTCCGCTGTTGTACAAATTTCAATCACTCCTAACCGTCATCAAGGTTTAATTCGTGACCTGTTAATTTGGTGTTTATACTTTAATTCGTGAACTGTATAGATTAGGTGTTTGCTAATTTTGTTAATTAGGTGATGAAATAAAATGTTTTGTATAAATTTTGTTTATTAGGTCTTGGCTAATTTTGCCCTAAAATCTGACCTGAAATGATATGATATGATCATAATTGATAATCAAAATAATTTTGTTGTGATTAATGTTTGTTTTATTGTTACTGTATAATTCTTGTTTAGATTGTGTGTTGTAATACTTGAGTTGCGGCAATAATGTAACAGTTGTGGTAAAAAGGTGAAATAACGTGGTCAAGTGGTCCAGTTAATCCTCTATTTTTTTTATAGAATCTTACTTTCAGCGTAAAGTGATATTGTAGCCGTTTGTTAATTGATATGCTAATTTAGTTTATATGTGTTTTTGTTCTGTTTAATGTAGCTTTCGAAGAAGATTATAAATATGGGAGAGTTGCAACGACTTGCTTCACTTGGTATTTCGAACGCCCCTGTCATCGTGGAGTGTGACAGCTAATTTGTAACGTGTTAATTTTTCAGCTGGTGTTAGCGTATCTTTCCATAGATAAGGCACTTTGGTCATCAGAATTGGCTAGCCAGTCATAAGTCACTAGGGGAATGGAAGAGTCTACATTTTTTCAGGCATTTGCTTTAGCAATCTAAACTTAATCAAATGATTTTTGTTTGCTGTTGTTGTAGTAAAGTCTATGCACGTCTTTGTACGCCAATGATTTTAGATTCATAAAGTTAAACAGAACTTGATATGTTATCGCATATAGTGATGCAAGGTTCAAGTTGTGAGAACGATAAAAAGGACCATAAAGCTTTGTCATACTAATGATAGTTAGAACTTCTGTCCGCTACAATGTGATATGTAGTGGAAACATTTTTCAGTTAGTGAATATGGCTTCATTCAACTATATGACGATAATTCTATGTCCAGAAAATGTGTTAAGGTAACAATTAAGGTGCAATTTATATTTATAGAAAATGTACTTGGTAAAAGTTCTTTTGTGTTTGTTTTACTTGTTGTATGGCACGTATGCAATTAGTGTAAGTTTATATTGTTAGTGACTTGTTTAAGTACATTTTAAATGTTGTATTATGTGGAACTATGGTTTATGTTCTCTTGCTGTAACTGGATGTTTCTCTGTTTTGAATCTGCAGATACTTTTCACGAGGTTAAAAAGAAAAATGACAGGCAGAAATCTGTAAGTTTTCTCAACTTTAGCTCTTGTTAAGCTGAAGTTTCATCTTTAGTGGAGTTTGGTGTTTCTTTGTGCAATTGGAATAATACTTGTTTCTGCATGTTTATTCATACTAGCATTGATGAATTCGAAGAGTATGGAAGGGGACGGGGTAATCAGAGGTGCGGACTTAGCAATGTTGAACGAGGGAATTTTTAGCCATCACAAGTTTATAATGGTATGTGTACCATCTGTTATGTTCATTAACGACTCTTACTGTTGGCAAATACTGCTTCAGATTGTGGTTCTGGTCTCGGGAGGGTGACAAAGAATCTTCTTATTAAATACTTCAACGAGGTAGATATCTTCAGAACAATATATGTTTACAAAAATTATGCACGCATCTTTGTCACAAGTCACTTGAAATTGATTGCTTATAGGTTGACATTCTTGAGCCTTGTCACATTTCTTTGAGGCTGCTCGAGAAAATCTGTCGGTCTCCGAAGATTACAAAGCTGCCAACTTTTATTGTACCCCACTGCAGGCACTGATAAATATTACTGTAAGGTGTATGTGCTGGTCTAATCGTGACTAATATGCCCTTGAATACCTGATGCTACTGTCTTTTGTTCTTAAACAAGTTTGTGCTAAATCCATTTCCTTGTCATTAAATCTGTACATATGTGACGATAAACTTTTAAAATGGTTTGTTGTTGAAAATGTCGTAGGAGTTCACTCCAGGTGCAGGAAGGTATGATGTTATATGGATCCAGTGGTGCATTGGGCATCTTGCTGATGCTGACTTCGTGTCATTCTTCAAGAGAGCAAAGGTAAATATTGCATACTTATATTTCGGTGTTTCCTACGTCACCTATCTTTTTTCCAGTATAAGAGGGCCGCAATTTTGACCTGTTTACCTAAAAATTGATTAACTTCCTGTTTTATTTCATGAACGACTTGTATTGTACACCATCAGTCAGCATATTTATGTGTAGGCTGGTCCTAAACCCGGTGGATTATTCGTGTTGAAAGAATACCTTGTAAGATCTGGTACGAAGTCTCCATGTTCCATCCATAATCTCTTTATATGGTCTTCGTTTCTTGATTGTTATGCAGAACCTGTTGTTATCCAATGTCAAATAAGAATATGCACTAGTCTTTGGTGCTTTCTTGATATTGAAAAGTTAAAATTTAATTTTGTAAACATAAATTGAATGAACGCTACCAGTCTATGTTCTTGTCATCCTCCAGTTTTGTAATATGTGTTTCTGATTGCAGATAACTAAATCCTTGCACAATCACGTTGACTGCTGCCAAAACGGCGGTGTTGTGTGGTTCAGCTCTTTCTTCAGATGAAAAGGTTAGTGTATCAAAACCATTTATTATAGACAAAATATCTCATAGTTACTTTGACTTTATGTTATTGAACCACTGTATTTATTTTCTTCCCATTTCATTTGTATTCTTGTTTCATTAGTGTTTTATTTTTTCGTGGTTTTTAAAGCAGATGCATTTTGATGTCTTCTGTATGCATTTTTTCTAATTCATAACTTTGAACATGCACTATTTTTCGGTTGATTTTGCAAGAGGTAACGGGGCAGTAGTGTCTAAATACTGGAGAAAGGATGTCACCCATGTGATCGCTGCAACAGATTTAACTGGTGCATGCACCAGAACACTTAAAGTTCTCATGGCCATTTTGAATGGCAAATGGAAACAGAATGTAAGGTTTCTGATTTTAAGCCTTGCACCTCATGTTCCTTGTGATATACCCTTTATCAATTTCATCATGTTAATTGCAAAAGGTATAACAAAGTTAAGTTTTCCGTCCTACAATATGCATTTTATGTGAATGTAAGCAACATTCTGTCATGGAAGCTGGAATTCAATGTAGTTTAGACTTTTCTTAATATCTTAGTTCAAATGGGACTTAATACAATGCAGGTACAAACGTTGGAAGAGACAATAAAAAGATTGCAAGAGGACAATGCACAACTAAGATCACAATTCGAAAGAGGGATGAAAGTTTACGAGAAGTGGATTAAATACTCGGGTTTCATCTTGAATGTTTTGAATGCTTTGGATTTCATTTTGATTTGACTACAACTTTTGTGATTTGAATTTTAAATCTATGTAATGAATCTTTTTAATTTTCAATTAGCCATTATATATGAGCTCTTTTTAAATACTGGTTTAAATAAATGTGAGCTTTAATGAAGAAAATTTGTATTATTCCTGATAGAACTGTGATAGAACAGTGATAGTTTACCAACTGCCTTTTCCGACGGATCTGTGACGAAATTATTTCTGACAATTTTCCGACTGAAAATTTACCGACGGACTTCCGATGAGAAAATTACTGACAGAATTCCGACCGATAAAAATTAGCGACCAGGAATCAGACAGCCAGTTTCTGTCACAAGTCTGTCGGAAAGGTCTATAGCGACGGATTTCCGACTGAAAACTCCGTCGCTATAGACCTTTTATGTAAGTTGGGTTATGTTAGTTTGTATTATATAAGACCTTTATGAGTAAAGTTTGGTTAATGTTAGTCTTGTAATAATTGGCACAATTACTTACATCCTAATATCAAAAGCTTCTTAACCCACTGGTAAAAAAAAGATAATGAGTTTGATAACATCTAGTAACTAATTAATATAAACAATGATACAAATATGATGAATGACTGTTAGTAGTCCTGGTCCCATAAGTACACTAACTCAATAAACTTTTAAAAAAACATGTGTAATTGTTAGGTTTTCTGATTAAATGAAAGTCTAAGAGTAATAAAAAGACTGCTAGTTTTTGGCAAAATTTGGCTCAACACAACAATGATTTGTTGTTTGACGAAATATATATACATAACACTCACAACACCCGAGTAAGGATTTAAAACCCACTCGAGTTCGTATTTAGTAAAAGATTATCCATTGATATTTCAAAGATGGTTTTTGACGTGCATAGGATATTAGGATGTTAGTAATAACTATATCTAAGTTGGGTTATGTTAGTTTGTATTATTGTGTCACATACTTATACATACTATATCAAAAGCTTCTTAAGTGGTAAAAAAGATAATGTTGATAGTAACTAATTAAATAACATGTTACAATATGACTGTTTAGCCTCACATCTTGACACTCAATAAACTTTTAAACATTGTTAGTTCTGATTTATGAAAGTCTAAAGACTCTATTTGGCAAAATTGCTCAACATGATTTGTTTGACAAATATATATAACACTCACGAAAGATTTAACCCACTCGAGTTTCTTTATTCCTATTCGTACCCATCGTCGGTCTACCCATGTAATAAGCCCATTTATTATATGCCAAATCTTTTCCGTTTTCTGTTCTTTTGGAGAGTTAAGACTAGGTAACCATTTTTATGCGAAGTATCCAAACAAACCATTGCTGAAGTATATGCAAACCGGAAGTATATATAAATGGAAAATAATAAAGAATAAAAAAAAAACTAAACCTCAAATCAAACTTGATACATCTTTTTATCCGTTTTATTGGATACTTTGATATCTAACATGGCCCCCTCGCAAAAATATTTATTATATAACATCCTCAAGAAGCATGTGCATCAACAATCACAAAACAACAGGAGATACAAGACAAGTTGGCATGAAATTAGTTTCTTGTTTGAATATGAACCCCAACTTTTAGTTCCGGCCAACTAGAGACCACCAAGGACACAAATAAGCATAATTCGGCTATTACATTTTAGGTGGTTTCATTATGCAGAACATACTATAAAATAAATTCCATGTATAAAACTATAAATAGAAGCATAAAAAAGGTTCAGAACGGGGATCATGAACCAGTTTTAGTTTAGCTCTGGGGGAGGCTCGATGTAGTTTCAACAAATTTGTAGTAAAATCACCAAACACTTCTGGCGTGTCCACTGTTATAGACATCTTCTTTAGCAAAGGTGAACAAGCAAGTAAGGACTTTATCAAACATTCTTCACTCTTTGAACCTTTAACCCGATATAACTTCACTTTCTGAAGCTGTAGTTGTTTGATTATGCTGTAATCAACCTCTGAAGAACCATGTTCGCATGTAATCTATAAAATAAGTTAGTATTAGCTAAAAGATTTGATGATAATGAATAATTTAATATGGATAATATGCATCCAACTCACCACGATCTCAAGATAATGCAGATTCGGGGATGCACAAATTAGTTTAACAACTAAGGACGCCATAGTTTTACTGCTAAGATCTATTATATATAATTTAAGTTTTTTGAGGCACACCAAAGCGGTCGGGACACTCCTTCTAGCATCTTCCAACACCTGCAAGAAAAAGTTGCCACTCTATTTTGTAAGGTTACAATCAAATATATATATTGGTATATTATATATGATGGATCATAACTTTACCTTGCAGTTCTTAAAGTTAACACAAAGATCGCTGAGTTTTGTTAATGAACCAATACCTAGAAAAATTTGGGTGCTTGTGATTGTGATCGTCTTCCTATCATGAAAGCTACCCACTAGCCAATATAACTTTTTAAGATTTACTAGTTTTGCAATGTCGGTCTCGTTTATATTGTAAAAATTAGAAAAAAATTCTAAACTTTCCAGGTTCGGACACTGTGTAAGAAACTTCCCGAAATTGTACGGTTGATCAAGGTGTGCTTGTGAAAATATAAAGCTGCTGAGATTTGGAAAACCTCGTAAATCAGGCACGGGACCCAACTGAAAGTTATACAGCTCTAAATGTGATAACTCCAGACACGAGAAAATATGGCTAGTTAACCTAAATGGATGGTGTTCATGATTTATAAGAGTCAACTGCTTCAATCCTTTTTGGCTTAAAAAAAGTATCCAGTTATTAATATCTTGCTCATCGATCTCTGGGTAACATCCCTTCGGTATCCAAAGGACAAAGTTTGTTATGGGACCTTTAAGATGAAGCAGCAGCCTACTAATAATCTTCCCACAGTACCTAGAAAAAGGTGTATCAAAGACGAGTTGTGAGAGCATCGTCCACTTATATCTCCATGCTCTCGACAAGATCCCAGTTCTCACCGCTTCGTGTATTGGCAAACGTTCCAAAATATTATTCATCACATTATTCGGCATACTGCTAATGATATCTTCTCCGAGAGTATATCGGTAGTCGTTGGGTGACCCATCTACACCTTCCATTATTCTATTAAGAAGATACAAGTCATAAATAAAAATAGACACGTTCAATAAATGATCATTGTGTGCATTTTGATACTACATAAGCAAATCAAAACACTATAGTTATTCTTACGCATCATGGTTTTATTACCTATGATTATTGCCTTTACACATCACATAACACCAATTATACAAGAATGAGCAAGTACCACAGACCACTTACAACGCAGTCCCGATAATGAAATCAAATGCACATACATATAAACATACGAGATGGTTAATACTCCAAAGTCTGAACGCGTAGTTCTGATCATCTAAAGGTTCACATTCATCTTTGTATTGTGTTTTATACATCTAGATAAGGAGTTTTGAGGGTGTTGTGGATTGCTTATAAATGTTGTTCATCTGATTATTAGTTAGCAAAATAATTTTTTCTTGAATAAGCAATTAGTAACTGTTTATAAACTTTTTCAAAAAGCAATAAGTCATATAATAATTAAATAAGCAATCCCAAGCACCCACTAAATATTAAATAAGTCAGACATGATTTAATATTATAAGCCACAAAACATAATTAGGACAAAGTCAGATAGAACATGTTCTTCCAGTTTAACATATTTCCAGACTTATACAAAGCTTATTCAGAAAGATTTGTTAAGGGTATGGTTAAGTAATGTTTCTAAGTTTTTTTTTTTTTGAACGGCAGTTACAAAAATTCTCCCTATATCTATTGGAAATCCAAATATAAGAGTTGAGTTTGACATCGTTAAGGATAACATCCTTGGTGAGTTTGAAACGTTTAACAATGCATTCGTACCAAAATAACTTGTATAAACACATCAAATAAGTAAGATACGTACCAAGGGTTTTGTGGGAATTAGGACCAAGTCGGGTTTGTTAAGAAATCGATTTGTGTTGGAATGAATGAAAGTCTAAACATGTTTTTGGGTATTTATAGCCACCAAAACCGACTTAAATAAATTCTAAAAACCGACCTATCCCAATCCTCCTCTTAACGTTATGGGTTATGTTAGCTCATATATTGGGCTTGTGTAAAATCTATAAACTTATGGGTTTATATTATTATATACATATACTATATTTGGATGAAAACGCTGCCGTTTTGGCAGCTAGCTACAGTAGCTACAGTAACCGGCCCATGGGTCGGCCCATTTAGTTTTTTTTTTTTTTGGTTTTTCTTTTTCTTTAACCAGGCAAATTTAAAAAAAAAAATTTGCTCAGCACAAAATAAGAAACAAAATTACAAAAGTACTTAATTATTTTGATCAAAAAATATCCGCGGCACGAGACCAAACACATAAGCTGATATAAAAAAAATAAACTATTGCACAAAATAATTAAAAAAATTTTTGCTCGGCACAAAATAACAATTTTTTTTACAAAAATATTGATTTATTCAGATCAAAAAAATACCCACGACATGACGTCCAACACATAAGCCCATATAAAATTTTTTATTAAACATGACACCGGAAAAATAAAGTCGCACAAAATATAAAAAAACAAAATATAACACCCCGCATCAACGCGCGGACAATCAATGCTTAACACATATTTACCCAATCTCATAAAATTATATTAAAATAAACCCAAATAGCCAAAAAAACAACCTTTAAACACATAACCTTTAAAAAATTAACATAACATACAAATTTTAAAAATAATACAGTAACAGGCCCATTGGGCTGCCATTTTGGGCCGGTCCATTTAACACTTTTTTTTTTGTTTAAGTAGGCAACTTAAAAAATAAAAATAAAAAATTGCTCGGCACAAAATAGAATTTTTTTTTACAAAATTACTGATTTATTCAGATCAAAAAATATCCGCGCCATGAGGCCCAACACATAAGCCCATATAAAAAAAACTATTAAACATGAGACCGAAAAAATAAACCCGTTAAAAAAAAATTGCTCAGCACAAAATAGGAAAAAAATATATAGATTTATTCAGATAAAAAAATACACACGACATTACGCCCGCCCAACACATAAGCCCATATAAAAAAACTATTAAACATGAGACCGAAAAAATAAAGTCGCACAAAATAAAAAATAAAAAATATTGCTCAACACAAAATAGGAAAAAAATATAGATTTATTCAGATCAAAAAATACCCATGATATGACGGCCAACACATAAACCCATATAAAAAAACTATTAAACACGAGACCGGAAAAATAAAACTGCAAAAAAAAAAAATTAACGCCCCGCATCAACGCGCGGGACAATCATGCTTAAAAAAACACCCACATCTATGATAAAAGAAACACCGCCCCGCAGCAACGCGCGGACAACTATGCTTGTTTATGGACTAATTGCAAGTAACTAATTTCTTATTTTTATAGTTTTGTACTTTTGTGTGGTCAAATTATTTTGGGTAAATTACACCGATGGTCCCTGAACTCAGTTCCGTTTACCGTTCAGTCTTCCGTTGTCAAAATCGGTGGAAATGATGTCGGAAGTGGTCATTTTGGTGTGTGTTTGGTCCCAAGGGATGAACGGTCGTTAAGTCGCTTCGTTAGTGATGAGTATTATGGTAATTTCGCCTAAAAACTATGTTGCACCGTTGGTCCCTTATACATGATGATATAATTTTTTTTATACCTGTACACTCATCACATCAATATTGAGATGACTTTTTCAAAAAAGTAAAGTATTTATAAGAATGAGACTTTGTATTTTGATAATGTTTTCGATAACAGTAGCAACTTGCGTGCAACCATCTTCACCGACGATTATTCTAACAACCACCATCTTCTTCAGTAAATATTCCGGCAATTACCATCTTGTCCGACAAATATTCTAATATTAAAAACAAAAACAACTATCAAATTTCGCATCCGATTTACTCCCACGACAAAGCTCGTCATTGTTGACAAATTTTATGCAATATCATAATAAAAGCTAGTTATTTAAAATTGTAATAACAGAGCTCTTTTTTTTCTTTTGGGTGCTACTATTGGTACCCCCTGACCCGCTAAAAAGTACCAAAAAGGTACAAAGATTTCTTTTGTACCCTCTTTTTACAGTGCAACGCAGTTTTTTTATCAGTTTCTGTTCCGTAATTTTTAACAGTTTCATACTTTTGACCTGTTAAATTTTATATTTTTCGTTCCGTTTTTTTCGTGTCACAGTTTTATAACATATATAAAATTATAAAAAAAATTAAAAAAAATAAAAAAACATAGAGGGTACAAATGATTTTATTGGGGGTATTTATATCATGAGCCTCTTCTTTTTCTTCTTTACCCTCCGCACAGGGTACTACCTAAAAGTGATTATTGGAACTCCGTGCAGCTAGTAGCCTACCACCAATATGAAAATATGATCCCAACTTTAATTCATAGCCCAATAATATCTTATTTTTAACTTTTAATAATAACCCAAAAGTTAAGCACACATCAACCCAAAAAATAAAAAGAGAAAATTCCTATAACAGACAAAAGTACATATGATTTAGCGCCGTTTGGTCAATCATAACCTTATTTTCCCATTATGGTCATGCTCTACTGCTCTACCCTTTTAGTTGAGTGACACGTGTCCCATAAAGTGCATTTTTTATTGGCCCACCACTTATTAGAAGATTACCTAAATACCCTTATAGTACTCTTTTATTTTTTTGTACACGTCGGATGCTCTACCGTGGCAGCTCTACTGACGGCAGGGCGGGCAATGATTTGATAGTTTCTCATTGGGAAGGTACAAAAATCTAATACAATCTATTTTTACTTTAATCTTTTATGATTTTTCCAGCCTCATTCAAAATCTTTTTCACATAGTAACACACACACAACAAAATCTTCCCCAATCGAATACAATGGTAAGTTTTTTTTCCAACATATTGTCTTATTTTGTGCATATCTATAATTCTTCACATAGTAAACCGAATGTAATGGTAAGTTTATTGATATGTAGAGGAGAGGGAAATGTTTTAAGGTTGTGATAGTGTTAGTATCTAACCGCATTGTTGATTGAACTGGGGTTGGTAGGGGGTGAGTTGTGCATGGGTAGTTTAGTTTAGTGGTTAGGAGATTGTGGCATTTGATTTCTATAGTCATGATTAGGAACATGGGATATTGTTGGGTAATCATGTTAAGCAACTGTAAGCCGCAACCAGTTAGTTTAGCGGTTTTGTTAATCTTGTTTTCGGATGTGTCAAGTATATTTGAGGTGTATTTGAGTGATGAACGTGATATAATCAAGAGGCATTTTAGATTTAAATTACCAGTGGCAATTATGTCTGGATGACATGGGGCAAAGGATCTAGTTTAGTGTTGTTCAATTAACATTTAACGAACTGCCGGATAGTATAGGGAGGGAGAGTGAATTGCGCATGTCGGTAGGTCTATTTATAGAAACTAAATTATACCCAGTAAGCTAAATACTTATTAGAGTGTTGATAATATATGAAAATTCCGGCTACTGATTCGATGTGTTTGAGAGATGGGAGGCCAATTATATTATGTATTTTCATCGCGCTGTTGGGGAAGAATCGTAAGAGGTAGGAGGCGTGAGAGGGGGGTGTGTGAAGCCGGCGCGCGCCGATGGCGTGTTTACTATATGATCGTGCGGACGCGAGCATGGGTTTCTGTGGATAGAGGGTTGGTGGTGCTTGGAAAGATGGAAACGATACGTTGGGGATGAACGATTATGGTGTGGGTACGGGGTTAGGGGTTGGCGCGCGAGTAGTGTTTGAGGAGTTATTGCGAGGACCGTGTGATACTTTGACTTACGCACGGACAAATGGCGAGGTGGAGGTGTTAGAGTGGTGCGCATGTGGGAATCGAGATGCGACGAGTGTTTGTGACTGGATGATGTAGAGGGATAGTTGTGCCGTAGATTACTGGGTGTGGGTTGAAAATGTTGTGGAAAGTGGTTTATGTGAGTTCCGTTGAGTGGGGATAGAATGGAGATAAGTCCTTTCGAAATCATTATATGCACGGGAGACGAAAAGAAGTGAATGATGTTAAAATCGAGATTGTATGTTTTAGCTTTATTGAGGATGAATGAGAAGTTTCCAAGGTCATTGATGAAGAAGCGAAGTGACTGCTGTTTGTTGTTAACTTTGGAGGTTATTTCATGGGGCGGGGAGTTGAGGTATCGCTGTGGTGGAAGATGTATATTGTGCAAGTGTGTATTGGACACTCAGGGTGGAATTCTGGGTGTGTGACTACGAGCAAGTGACCTTGGGTGTGTGAGCACATTTAGGGACAGGGTACACGACTTGTGCAGCCGTATGATCCATGGAAGAAATGTTCGATATGCAAAGAGGCGGAAAAGCGATGAGCAGCGGGTTGCTAGGTGGGATGAGGGGACAAGTGAAACGCCCAATGGAAGAGATGTTGCCAGAGGTTATGCGTAGATGTCTGTTTCTTTTTGCTGTTCAAGTTTGTTGTATTTTTTTGGAGGGAGCCCAGAGGGAAGGGAAGGTCGATATGAAAGAATGTTTACTGTATTAATTTTTTCCCTTAAGTCAGTTTTACTCTTAATAATTGATGTTTACTGGATTAAGATATGGATTAATAGAGTCTTCTTTGTGATATCGGTATCGTTGTGGAATACCCAAAGTGCCAGAACTCACCCCCAGCAGTGCATGGAACAAGAAAAAACATAATTTTTCAAGTTGGAGATCGTCGGCCAAGCTTATTCACAAGGTAAATTTGATATTTATAAAACTGTTGGTTTATAACCAGCAATCCAATTATTATTAATACCTTATCTTTTTTTATATTTATTTTTAATTGTTTGAACTAGGCCCCAATAGAGCTAGCCCCAACGAAAGCGATAGTTTATAGTTAAACTGTACACACCTATCTAAATTGATGTGTATTTTATATTTTTGAATGCACCGAGGAGCCCACCGTTTTACCATCGAGGCTATAAAAAGGTGAATAACTTAATAAAAGATCAGCAACATTGCGGAATGTTTCGTTTGACGACACAGAAAGGAGTTTATTACCGATGTGTCCCTAAGGATTATTAGGAGAGCGTTTAAAAAATACAGGTTTAGAGGGTCCTTCAAAGTATGATGATCCACCACAAGTCCATTGTTTAAGGTTGTATAACAAAATTGAGAGACCGCAACAGTTGCCGATTATCCAGATGAGTTTGAAAAAACCTCATGAAACTAGAGTCACGATATCAGTAGAGACGCTTACTTATCTCTTTTTATCTATCCTGAGCTTAAGTATGCCACTTGCTGCAAAGAGAGTTTGTGTATGGTATCAAAAAAAACAACGACATGATGGATGCGTTTGCTTTGGCTCAGTGCAGTCACAAAAGGCGCAAATTAGGAAAGACCAAGGTACGTAGTGGTTTCACCCAAGATTACACAGTTACCTAGCGGCGAGTTTCAATACCAACAACGTTCAACATCAGTTGTATATGACAACGCCAATACTGTCCAGCCAACTCCACATTCTAATCAGTTGTCCACCAAAATGAAACCACTATAGGTGCGACAAATGGAACCTCTCGCCAGCGAACCGACAGGAAAAAAGCCCGGGGTTCTATGTGAATGCGTTGTGTTTACCAATGTATAGATAGGCGGACGCGGGGGCATAAGTGTTCCAGAGATAAGTTTATTATTGCTCATGATACGCGGACGGATAACAGATGAAAGGTATTAAGAGAGGAAGTGGCTGCGGGGATGAGTGGAGGTGTTGGAGAGTGGCCGATAACTGACTATTCTTAAACTCGTTAGTGTGAAACAACCCCAAATAGGGCGCAAACAGCGAAATATGGGTCCTGAGAGTGTATTACAATCATAGATCTAATAGCACAAGTTAAATAGAAGAATGATCTCTAATTATTTTCTTTAGAAAAATGATACATTGGGATTAATAAAATGTATGAATACAAAAGCTCGAAGTTTTAATATTTGATTCATACTTGATGAATGTAAAGATTTTAATACATAGACAAATACTCCAAAAGTAAAATGCACAAAATCTTTAATTAACAAATTGACTCCCAAAATGAATGACCACGCAATGTATCCCTGTTTCGGGTACCTTGATTGAACCTGAGAAAAACATGCTTTAAAAAACTCAACCTAAATTTTAGAAGAATTCACATTTTTAAGTAAATGGTATAAAGTAGGACCATAAGATTTCCAAAGTAAGACATGTAACACATAAAATATCTCAAAATGGGAAATTACGCCTGCGCTAAGCTCATGACACTGAAGCAACAACTGTATGTATGGCAAATATAATGCCAGCTAATTGTGCCCGTGGTAGATGTGTCAAAGCCCGCAAACAACCAAATCCTATATGGTAAGAAACCGTCCGTCTGTTTATCGGTGCAAGTCGAAACTAGTGAGTTCGCAACCCACCCGAACGGGATGGTCAATTCCCAAATAGATCTATTTAAAACATTCTTTGCTTGCTATCCAGTAATTAACATTTCATGATTCATTGATCAAAGTGGATTAATAGCTTACTTAGGCAAACTCGTAATTTGTTTAAAGTGTACTTTCTAAAATTGCGTCCATATGTAAAACAATCATGATTTCTTACCTCCGATAATTGTAAATCATTAGATCGTATGAAAAAAATGGGCGATGAACTGTACCTTCTACGAATAATTGATTATATAGAATCAAATTTGTAAATCGTCTCGTGAAATCCGAGAGCAACCTAATTAATTTAATAGGTCGTATGAGTAAAATGTATATAATAATCCAATACAACCATAAAATTATAGAGTTGCATACACCTAATAGTTTTTTTTAACTTAAAAAAAGTCGAAACCTATAAATAAATCGTACTTGATAAAATAAATGTTTTTAAGTAGTTGTATTCGTAAAGAAAATATATTGTTGTCCGACAATTGATTATTTGTTAATAATACTTGATTTAATATTTTTATTGTATGGAAGGTTGCCATTGTCATTAATTCTGTATCCCCCGGGTTCTTCAAAAGTCGCGGCTGTGGACGAATTAATAGTGGAGCGTCTGGTTGTTCGGTAACTCAAGGACAACTTTTATGCGAGGCTAAAACAACGTCTATGGAAGTCAGGCTAATCCGTAAGAGACGGGGACGTCGATTTAAATGAGTTGAGGGATAAGGTGCAAACAGTGTTAAGATTCAACCATACCGGCAAATTACGCTTGCTAAGCGGCTCTCCAACAAGCTGGAAAAGCGTTATTATGGACCATACAAAGCGAAAGAGTGTGTGGGAAAAGTGGCTTATCGTTTGGCACTATCGGCGTCAAGTAAGATACACGCGGGTCTTTTCCATGTGTTCTCTTCTTAAGGCATCTTATTTACTAACAGTGAGAGTAGTGAAAATTTTCCCGAGGAACATCAAGATGGACAATCCGGTTGAACAACCGTAGCTATATGTGGAACTATCGAGTGTGTTTTGACAAAATGGACATGGCCTGAGGAGCCTCTTGGGAATGGCTTTACCGAATTTCGAGCAGCTTCTCCAACCTAATAACCTTAGGACAAGTTTTGTTTTTTTAAGACGGGAATGAAGGAATGATACGTCGGCAGAGGTCATGACGGATGGTCAGGGGGTGATAAAGAACGAAGAGGGATAAAGGTTGCTACCAACCTGTGTTCCAATACTACGTGATGGGGGATAGGACCCTATCGTTAACTATTTATTTTTGTTTTAGGATATGTTTGTCGAGTCCAAGTGTTTATGTGCAAGTCTTTATAGGATATGCGTAAGGAGTCAAATTTGGAGATTATCTTAAACTAAATTTAAGTACTCCATCCTTCAATGAAAGTTCATTAGATTTTGTGATCAATAATCTATATTATTAGTCATTATAGAAAATGTTTGGAGTGGTAGATTACTCTAAAACTAGTATTAAGTATCGTCATCAATGAAAAGTTTAATAGTTATTTTGATTCAAATAATTTGTTCCTTTCTTCCTCTCTCTAAGAGCTCGCATCCGCTATAGTGGTGCTACTATCGATACGGGTAGGTCGTATCATTGTGATGAGCCTTCTTCAGACTCTGAAGAACTTCGGAGACACTGAAGAATTTCTGAGGATGTGATGACTCTTCTTCAAGACCTGAAGAACTTCATTGAGGATGAACTATCGCTGAACTTATTTTCGTTCAACGACTTGTTATTCTACTTAGAATATTTTACATACAAATCTTGTACAAGGGACAATTAGGCACTAAATTGGCCCAACATAAACAATTGTTGATATGTTTGAAATTCACTATAAATGAAATTTCTTTCCTTTTTCGTCAAAATATGCACGACGCGAGACTATCTTACTATCTGCTGGCTGAAGAAACTAGAATTTGTTGAAAGAAATAAGATACATTGTATCTTGGCATGAGAATCTTATCTCAAACCAAGTTGGATTGCAAGTTGATGCATCAGGTGTTGTCCGTGTTATGTAAGTACATGGAACTTGGCCTATAAAAGGCAATGGTACTTGCATTTCTCTTCATCCCATTTCAAACAGAAAACACATAGTGTATTCTCCTAAATATTTGAGTTTATTAGAGAGTTTGTAGTATTTCCTAGTTCCTTGTAACTAGAGAAGTGTTACACTCCTAATTTTCCATCAGAATGAAACTTATCATCCTTGCCCTTGTTGTTTTTTACCCTATTTGGGGTTTTCCACTTAAAATCCTTGTGTCATCTTATATTGTATTTCATATATAGTTGTGGTTTATGCTTCAGTCCGTGTGACTTTCTCAACAAATGGAATCAAGAGCTAAGTTGGGTGTGTATATAATTAATTTATCGTATGCTCTTGGTTGCCACTAATATGTGGACCCTTCCCCCATCAAAAGAGAAAATAGTTTATACTCCACTCAAAAAGTGTTCGTTACTATTATTAGCAAATAATAGTTTTGTCAAAAAGTAGATTGTGATTGTAGCAATGGCGGCAAAATTTGAAATCGAAAAATTCAATGGGAATAATTTATCGTTGTGGAAATTAAAGATGAAGGCTATCCTTAGAAGGATAATGTATTAGCGGCATGGTTAAAGGCCAACTGAGGACACGGATGACAGTAAAATAGGACGAGATGGACGAAATCTGTTGCAAATCTTCATTGGCATACCATATGGAGTTTTTGTCAAGCATAGTAGAGAAGAAAAGCTCTGAAGGAGATTTTAGGATCAATCTTTCTCGATTGTACGAGGCAAGAATCACTCCACAATAAAAAATTTCTAAGAGGAACTTTGTGCTCTTGCGCATGAACGGAATCAACTTCTGGTGACTGAGCACGTTACTACCTGAATAACTGCAATTGATTCTCAGCTCACGTCTTTAAGTTGTAACATAGTGCCACAAGAACGTGTTAAAATTCTACTTCAAAGTTTACCTGAGTCATATGACCAGCTTATCATCAGCTTAACCAGTAATGTTCTTTCGGACTATCTAGTCTTCGATGATGTTGCAACCGCTATTCTGGAGGAAGAAAATAGGCGCAACAACAGGGAGGATAGGCAAACCAGTTCAAGACAGGTGAAGGCCTTGGTGGTAAACGAGAGGGGGTCAATGGAAACCTTTGCTCCAGAGGGAGTACAGAATCACGGGAAATCTAAAACAGGAAAGAAGAAGAATTTTAAATGCTTCAAATGTGACAATCCGGGTCACTTTAGGAAAGATTGTCGGGGTTTAAATACCTCTAATCCTCATGGAAATGTCGCTAGCACTTCAGAAGATGGTAACGCTCTGTGTTGTGAAGCAGCGGCTGCAAATAAAGGCAGGAAAAAATTTACAGATGTATGGTTGTTCGATACGAGAGCTACTTTTCATATGACCGCAAGAAGAGAATGGTTTCATCAATATAAACCAATCTCTGGAGGCGGATCTGTGTACAGTTGCAATGATCATGAACTAAAGATCATTGGAATTGGAAGTATCATGGTGAAGATGCATGATGGTACAGTTCGTACTATTCGGGATGTGCGACACGTGGAGGGCTTGAAAAAGAATTTATTGTCTTTGGGACAATTGGATGATCTTGGTTGTAAGGTGGAAATACAAAACAAGATCATGAAAATTATAAAAGGCGCGCTTGTACTTATAAAATGAGAAAAGGTGGCTGCAAACTTATACCAGCTGAAAGGAGAGATAATGGAGGAGGCGGAAGCATCAGTTACTTCACATAGTCCAAGTCATAGAGTTGCAATAACATGGCATCAGAAGCTTGGACATATGTCTGAACAAGGAATGAAGATTCTTGTTGAAAGAAAGCTACTTCCTGGCCTCACAAAGGTTTCTTTACCTTTCTGTGAACACCGTGTTATCAGCAAGCAACATCGCCTGAAGTTCAAGACATCAAATTCTAGAAGTGTCTATGTTCTAGAATTAGTTCACTCTGATGTATGTTCTAGTATTTAGTAAGTAGCTTCTGAATTTAGATCTCTAGCTTATAGGATTAGGTTTTATCATTTAGTTTCATAGCTTAATAGTTGTTTACCTAGTTTTCAAAAGCTTAGGCTCTGAATTTGCTTATTGAGTTTTATAGCTTATTTAGTTTTTTTAGCTTTTAGACTAAATCTCTGAGTTTGCTACTTTGATCTTAAAATTTAGTTGGCATTAAGTATAAATTATAAGGTTAGCTTGTTAGTTTTAGCTTATACATATCATAAGCTATCCAGAATAGTTTTTGTTTTCAAAATTGAGCTTAAAATGAATCTTGTGCAAGCTTGTAAATGAAAATTAGCATTTTGATCTTCTAAAAGCCACTTTCTGTAAACAGCATATTCATAAGCTCTTTTTGAGCTTATTTTTGAGTTTGAGCTTAAGCTTCTTTTATTAAAAGTGCTTAGAATAGTGAGTTTTATAAGTTCCAGCTTTTGGTTTTGAAAAATTACAAAAAAGTGCAAAAAAGGTGTTGCCAACCTCGAACCCACGACCTCTCCCTCGCATACCCTAAGTGTTAACCAGTGTGCTTCAATAGCTCATCCGGTTAACACTCCTTTCATTTAATTGATAACCCTTCTTTGGGCTTAAGCCCATAATATAAGCCGTAGCTTATTATAGCTTATTTAGGGCTTATTTGTTTAGCTTCTTCTTAGTTCTTATTTTTCTTAAGTCCCTGTAGGATTTTCCCTGAATTTTTCATATTTTCCCATTAAGTAGATTATTTTTAATCATTTTTCTTAGGATTTAATTTTCGAAAAATCAATAAAAATAGAAAAAAGTTTCATAAAAATTCAAAAAAATAGTTTTTAGCTTTATAAAAAGTACTTTTAGGTTTACATTTAGAAAAATCATTTTCAACACTTTTAGATTTTAATTTTCATTTTTAAGCTTTTATTTTTAATTTTAAAAATAGGATTTTAATTTTAAGAATAGTAAAAAATAGTTTTCTGAGTTTTTATGTTATTTGAGACTTTTCTAAGTTTAAAAATCATTTTTCTTAATTTTTAGGACTTAATCTAATATTTTTTAGGATTTAATTAGATTAAAATAGTTTTTAATTCATAATAAATTCAAAAATAATCAAAAAAATATTTTTCTTTTTCTTAAAATTTT
>BQNB010101219.1:0-23849 GCA_026074375.1 Tanacetum coccineum | reverse complement strand
TTTTGGGCCAGGGTCTGGGCTTGGGTTATGTATTGGGCCCAACTGGGTGTGTTTGGGCCCAATAAGGGTTTGTGGGCTTGTATTGGGCCCAACTGAGTGTGTTTGGGCCCAATAAGGTTTGGGTGGGTTTTGTTTGCACACTGGCTGAGATTGGTTTGTTCAAGGGCTAGGATCGGGTCTTCAAAGTCTTCATAGTCTCTGTCAATTGCACACAAATGGGCTGTTGTCATTGATTGAGGGCCCATTTGGTCTTCACAGTCTTCAATAATATACTATTGGGCTTTCCCGGCCCATCAGATGGGTTGAGATCGCATCCAATAGTATTCTTCAATTACGGCTCCGGTTTTGACTGTTAATTTGTTGAGTTGACTTTGACTTTGATTTGGCTTTGTCCTTCACAGCTTTTCCATTCCGTGCCTGGTTTTGTCATTTTTTTGCTTTGTTTTCTGTCTTTTGGTGTGATATCCTTTTCCTGCACAACACAAGTGTAAAACAAACATATCTTTGGTAGTTTCTGTCTGTTTTTGGTCATTTAAGTCCGTTTTTAATGGAAAAAGGTATGTGTATTTAAGCACATACCACTCCTCTAGAACGAGGGGGTTCTTTTTTAAGCCAAATTTGGGCGGCCCCCTCAAGAGAAAATGGGAAAAGCATCAACTTGATAGCATCGTGTGGAAGCATATTAGTTATACATTGTATCTTAGTAGTCCTAATTGTATGAAATTGAAAGAAAAATCGAAAATCCCCAATTTTAATTTTTGGTATTCATCAAGAACCCTAGACTCAAATTGAAAGAAAATAGATGAAATGACTTACAAATGATGATCTTTAAGATGTTGTGAATGATTGTAGGTGTTGATTTTATCTTCAATTTGTGTTTTAATGGGTGATTTTGAGTTTTTAAGTTGTTTTGGTCGAGTTCGTCAATGGCAGCACGAAGGGGGGGTGTTTGTTTTTGTGTTTTGAAAATTTTTGTTCAAGTGTTCCATTTTATGTTCTACTGATGGCGGTCCCATATCTCCTGGAGGTCCTAAATATATTGGGGGCTGCCTATATGGGGGCCGCCCTCAATAAAGGGTATTTGGACTTGGTTTTTGACGAAAATTATTCAAGGAGGAGTGACATTTTAATTTGCATTTCACGAATTAAAGATGCTTAAAGTAATTCGGATGAAGTAATTAAGTTGTCACGACACAGAGTGGAACACGGACTAGAATCGAGACAAAAGAAGGAGAAGCGAACCAATATGATTTATGGAATGTGTTCCATCATTCCTAAACCAAGACGTAGATAGTTAAACGATTCACGTTTAAGGGGTTTAGTAAGAATGTCGGCAATATTGTCGACGGACGATACTTTTTCAATTGAGATATGTTCTTTTTCGACATTATCACAAAGAAAGTGATGACGAATTTAGATGTGTTTAGTACGAGAATGTTGCACCGGGTTTTTGCTAAGGTCAACCGCGCCTTTGTTGTCGCACATGATGGGAACGTCGTCAAGTCGTACGTCGTAGTCGATGAGAGCTTGTTTCATCCATAGTGCTCGTTGACATGCCTTTCCGGCGCTTACGTATTCGGCTTCGGTAGTGGATATAGCAAGAGCGGTTTGTTTCTTCGAGAACCAAGATGTCAAACAACATCCTACGAATGTACAAATACTGCTAGTGCTTTTTCGGTCGACATAATCTCCTGCATGATCAGAGTCGGCATATACTATGGTTTCTATGCCGGTCCCCTAAGGATACCATAATCCTAAGTGCGTAGTACCTTTAATATATCGAAAGATACGCTTAACCGCTTCAAGGTAAGGATTTTGGGACCCTCTTGGAAGCGGGCACAAAGGCAGACACTAAACATGATATCGGGCCTGCTTGCCGTTAGGTATAATAAACTACCTATCATGTGTCGATACTTGGTACTATCTACCGACTCACACTCTTCATCTTTTGTGAGTTTAGTATCGGAGGACATGGGGGTTTTCATTGGTTTAGAATCTTCTAGACCAAATTTCTTAAGCATTTCTTTAATATACTTAGATTGATTAAAGAATATACCATCTTCCATTTGTTTAATTTGTAATCCAAGGAAGAATTTAAGTTCACATATCATGCTCATCTCGAACTCGTCATGCATGATTTTGGCAAATTCATCACACATGTCTTGACAAGTCAAACCGAATATGATGTCATCGACATATATTTGAACAATGATGAGATTTGAACTTTTCTTCTTAGTAAAAAGAGTGTTATCTACCATTCCTATTTTATATTCATGTTTAATAAGGAAAGCTTTTAATCTATCATACCAAGCTTTGGGTTCTTGTTTAAGACCATATAAAGCTTTCTTTAATTTATAAACATGATTCGGTTTTTCAAAATCAATGAATCCTGGAGGTTGTGCCACGTATACCTCCTCATTGATAAAACCATTCAGGAATGCACTTTTTACATCCATTTAGAATAGTTTAAAATCTAAGGCACAAGCATAAGCTAATAATATTCTAATGGACTCAAGTCTAGCAATCAGGGTATAAGTTTCATCATAATCGATGCCCTCTTGTTGGTTGTAGCCTTGAGCAACTAACCTAGCCTTATTTCGAGAAACAACACCATTCTCGTCTAACTTATTTCTAAATACCCACTTAGTTCCTATGATTGTCATATTCCTAGGTTGTGGAACTAACTCCCAAACATCGTTAGCAACGAGTTGATCTAATTCTTCTTGCATGTTGACTATCCAACTTTCATCTCCTAACGCTTCATTCACATTCTTAGGTTCTATAGTTGATATAAAACAAAAGAAGTTACTTTGGTTTTGGGCTTGTGACCTAAGGGTTCTTTGGTTAAGGTTTCCTATGACATTTTCTAATGGATGGTTCCTAGATTCCTTAATGTTGACTATTTCATCAATCTCTAAAGTTTCATCCACAATGTCGTTTTCTAGGTTTTTCTTTTCGGTGACCTTAATTGCTTCTTCTTCATCTAAGTCATCATCCACCAAGGGTGATGTCTTAGAGGGTGGAGGAGTTTCATCGAATGTCACGTTAAGTGATTCTTCGACTTTCCTAGTGTGTTTGTTTAGGATGATGTAGGCTTTACTATTTTGAGAATAACCTAAAAAGACACCTTCGTATGACTTTGGGTCAAACTTGGTAAGGTAGTCTTTGGTGTTCAAAATGAAGCACTTGCTTCCAAACACTCTAAAATAATCTAATGTAGGTTTCCTACCTCTATAAAGTTCGTAAGGTGTTTTTCCTAGAATAACTCTAATGAAAATTCGATTGAGAATGTATGTTGAAGTATCTACGGCGTTACACCAAAAATTTTGGGGCAACGATTGCTCATTCAACATAGTCCTACTCATTTCTTGAAGTGTCCTATTTTTCCTTTCGACCACGCCATTTGATTGAGGAGTGCGTGGAGCCGAGAAGTTATGTGTAATACCATTGGCATTGCAAAACTCTCTAAATTGTACCTCATTATCAAATTCTCTACCGTGGTCGGTTCTTATTGACACTATTAAACAACCTAATTGGTTTTGAATTTTCCTACTAAATATTTCAAATTGATCGAAAGCTTCAGTTTTGTCCTTAAGGAATCTAGTCCAAGTATACCTAGAGTAATCATCTACTATGACTAGGGTGTAACGGTTTCCTCCGTAACTCCGTACGGCGGATGGACCAAAGAGATCCATATGAAGGAGTTCTAAGCATCTAGTCGTTGAGACTATATTCTCAGCTTTGTGACTAATGTGAGCTTGTTTTCCCATTTTGCAAGCATCACAAAAATGTTGATCAAACTTAAGCTTAGGTAGGTTTCTAACTAATTCTTTAGAAGCCAACGATTGAATGAGACGCATGTTTGCATGACCTAACCTCCTATGCCACAATGTGGAATTTTCATCAATCGTAGCTAGACAAATTTGATCCTTCGGCTTATTTCCTAATTTCATCACATATAAGCCTTTCTTCCTAATACCTCTACCTATGACTTTACCGTCCTTGGTGATTTCACTATCATGTTCAGAGAAAGTTACTCTACACTTATTGTCATATATCTGTCTTATACTTAGTAAGTTAAATCTTAAGTTATCAATATGTTCTACATTATCTATTTTGAGAGAGTCATTAGAAATCGTACCTTTGCCAATGATGTTATCGTGAAGATTACTACCAAAAATGACGTTACCTCCATTGTATGCCTTGTAAGTGGAGAAGAGCTTGCGGTTTCCAGTCATATGTTTAGAGCATCTGCTATCCTTAATCCATTCGTTGGGTTCCAAGTCGACTCCAAGGCATATCTATTTATATAGTAAAATGACTCAAACATTGGTCCCCAATATCTCATGGGTCCAAAATTGTTAGTGCCAAACATCCCTTGCATTTGATGCAATTGGTTAGGATGTAAGAATGGAAGACACATTTCCCATGGCATGTAACTTTGACATGGAAAGTTATTCCAAGTTACGAGAAAGCCATGAGGTTGGTTTTTTCGACCAATATGTCTTTTTGGTTGTTGTGTTTTAGGACGAGAATAATTATTATTGACTCTTCTAGGAGGTGGGGTTTTTGATCTAAATTTGGGTTTCAAAAATTTAACTCCGGGCTTTGACAATGGCTTATAGAATTGTTTAACTTCATTGTCACTAGCAACAGGAATTTTGACTATGTTTACAATTATGTGTTTTGGTCTAGGACCCAAAATAGATTTTTGAGAAGACACAGTTTTCTCAGATCCAGGTGTTGCTACCCGCGGAAATCATGAATTCTTAATTGCCGGGAAAAACGCATACGCTTATACATGAAATAGTACTATTTGGAAGGTACCACCTCTGATCCGTGACGAATAGCTATCATCTTGTGTCGGGAAAAATGACACAACGGATGCATTGTATAGAGAATAAGATACACTTATAGCGAGGGTGTATAGTGGGCATTATATTGAATATATGATAAGGTTCGATGTCATGAGGCTTATAATAATCCCCAGATATAACTTTGTATGGCCACATCGTTGTATCCAGATGAATATTGAAAAATGATACTTGTGTTTGGAAATAATTTTTATTGTTTATATATATAAACTCTATGGATTCGCTCAACATTATTGTTCAGGACCATGAAGGTAATTCGGCGATGGAGATATGAAGGCCCGCTAAATAATTATTCATTTGAAAATGTTTTGTAAAACGTTGTATGATGTTGTTAAACTTATTGGGACCGTGATGTAAACTTTATTTTATTCAAATGAATGAAATTTTCTCAAAACGCCTCTTTTTGAGTCGTTTTCTATGATTTGAGTTATTGTGCTATGATGTAACACCATTGGACCCTTCCGCTGACATGAAGCTAAATTGAGGGTGTTACAGTTTGGTATCAAGAGCTTAAGTTATAGAGAACAAAAGATTTTCCAAAAAGAAAAATTTTTACAAAATAATTTTGTTTAAAAATCTTTTGACTATAACGGTGCAAGAAGAATCTCCGAATTACCGACAAGACCGGATTGAGAAGTTTTATTTTGATATATATATATATATATATATATATATATGAATTTATATATATGTTGTAAATTTATTAAATGTTAATTATGTAATTATTTAATACTAATACGAGATATTTATACGACGCAGATTGTCATGGAGAACCCTAACTCCCCTAACGAGCCGAACGAAGCTATTCCCGAAGTGAACCCAGTTATTCCCGAGCCGAACCACGTTGAGGATGCCCATGATCCCAACGAAATGGTTGACATTCCCGATGATGAGGAGTGGTATGTGCTTAATTACACATACCTTTTTCCATAAAAACGGACTTAAATGACCAAAAACAGACAAAAAACTGCCAATATATGTTTGTTTTGCATTTGTGTTGTGCAGGAAACGGATATTCAGAAAAGGACGAAAAACAAAGCCAAAAACGACAAAACTGGGCACGGAATGGAAAAGTGTGAAAAGACGAAGCCAAATCGAAGCCAAAAAGTCAAACAGTCAAAGTCAAAGTCAACCCCGACAAAGTCAAAGTCAAGAGGAAGTCAAAATCAGAAGAAATATAACTTGAGGGACCAAAAATGCCAAATCCCTAAGTGTATTACAAGAAGAAAAAGACTACAAGGGTGGAATTTGCAATTTACTTAAAATACAAGTAGAGGGGGCAAAACTGCCAAACCCCCATACTTGTATTAACACAAGGACTGTTTTTGCAAAGACATATATAAGGTTGAGGGGGCATTTCTGCCAATCCCTCAAACCTGTATTATTAACAAGGACTAAATTTGCAAAACAACTCATAACAATGGAGGGCCAAAGTTGCCAAATCCCAAAACCTTTTCCCTGTTACCCATTCAACAAACTTTCCCGCCCATTTTCCCCCCCAAACAACTCACGGGTCAACCACCACCTTTTTATCCCATAAACCCCATTAAACCTTGGATAATCCCTCTCCTCCCCCTCCACTAAACTCACCCCAGCTGTAAGATTGCCAAGTTGGCAATCCCACCACTCCCCAAGCTTAATTCGATGGCTTAGAGTGGAATCAAAAGAAGGCACAAAGTTGATTTGGGATGGCTAAGATTAGCTTTGGAAGACCTCTCACACAACTAACACACCCTTTGAAAGCTTTACAAGGAAAGCACAGCTGTAAGACCAAGCAAAGAAGAATTCGGCTATAAATAGGACCATTTTGTAAGCCTTAAAGGCATCTTAGCTTAATCTTAGTTTACTTGTAATTTTCATTAAGTCATTTTACTTATTTTCAGCTTATTAACTTTTTCTTTCAGCATTGTATTAATTTTAAGGATTAATGAAATTTGAGCTAATTAAGTTAATTTCAATCTTTAAATTCCAAGTGTTAAGTTTTAAATTGGCTAAAGTGAGCTCATAAAGCTCTTAGAATAGCTTATTATAAGCTTTTCTTCATAGTAAAACTAAAACGTTAAGTAGACGCGAAATACAAAAAATAAAGAAAAACCTCCAAAATTACCACAGGCCTTTTTTTTTTATAACCTTTGGATGATAATACACGGATATGATAGGATTACGAGGGACTCACTAGCTTGTAAACACAAGCTAGAGCTTGTTGATTAAGCTCTAATGAGTCATTGACAGCCTTGTTTAGAGCAAAGGCGTTTGTAAGTCGCGTATCCTGATTTTTAAGCTTATTATAACTGTATTTGCTTATATCAGCTTAGATTTTTTTTTCATATGCTTATGTATGCCTTATTATTCATGTCAAAGCTTTTACATTGAGACCCTTGGCCTAAATTCCTTAAAACATCTTAAAAAAGGGCCATTTTTAGAAATAAGAAGGGGTGTTTTGAGACATTGTGGTGGGGGGTGGGGGGGGGGGTTTGTGGGTGGGGAAGGAGGGGGAGGGGGTGGATTGTGTTTTAGACAAAATGGGCTTAACAATTTGTTCATACATGTGATTGTAAATGTCATTTAGTTCAGCTTCATTTTAGCTTAATTATAGTCTAATAATTAGTTTTATATCAAGTTTTTATTCATAAAATCTCAAAAACTAAGTTTGAATTAGCTAAGTCTTGAATTTGAGGTTATTTCCTTTTGTAGAATAGCTCATTTTTTATTATTGGCTTAAGTGACCTTTTGTGCTCATTTACATATTCATTTTAAGAGTCTCTAATGCAGAGAGTGTGGTAGTATAATGTGAATATGATGTTGTTTTTAGGAACATGCCTGTCAAAGCAGTTTAAGCAATTTTAGAAGTCACTCTATTTAAGCTAAAAGTTAGATAAGCTATATACAGTAAAGTGGTTCTGAAAATGCAAGAATAAGCTAATTAGTATGTATGCTATATCTGTTTTAACTTATTTTTTTGTCAAAATTTTCATTGCTAATCATATTTAAGCTCAAAAGCCACCCAAATGGCTGTTTGGTTGCAGAAATGACTAATAATCTCATTAGCTCATTTAAGATTTAAGTTTAGTTAATTGCATCATTTGTGTCGACATCTGTTATTAGGAATTTTTTTACCTTACCTAACTATTTTTGTCCATAAAGTTGGCTTATTCAAGCTTTTTCAGCTTTAAGTCCTTTTGGCAGTACAAATGAATTTTAGCAGTTTTTAAACAACTTTAAAATAGTCTAAACAAATTTCAAAATACTTTTCAAAGGGTGGTTTGAGTAGCTTATTGTTTGAGCTTTAGCTAGAAGGAAGCCATTTGGGCTCATTTGTTTGTTTACCAGCTTAAAGTTAAGCTTGAAAAAGCCATTTGGGCTGTTTAGCTATTTAAGCTCCCCTGGTGCAAAAGCCCAAGTTTAAGCCCATCTTTCTTAGCTTATTTGTGTAGTAAGCATTAAGCTTTCTACATTTTTAGAAAGCCTATAAGCTCTTTAATAAGCCCCCAAAAGCCCAAACCTTAAGACACCTTCTAGGTGGCTTATTTTTAAGCTAAGAGTTGGCTTTTGGCTGTTTTTCAAACAGCCTTAAGCTCAAAAGCTCAATTAGCTTATTTGAGCTTGTGGCTTATTGCTTTTGCTTATTTCTTGTTGCATTAGGTGTATTAAATTAGTTTAGAAAGCTTTTTAGGAAATTTAGCTTATTTTGAGCTTTTTAGAGCTTATTTTCAAATCTGCCAAAAAGTCCCCTGGTGCAAAAGCCTGTTTTGACAGCTTCTTTAAGCTGTCATTCAGCTTACCATATTCTTTCTTTTTAGCATTTTTGGCTAGCTTATAGGGTGTGCTTTAAGCCCCTATAAGCTCAGCCATTGGATCTCACTTTAAGGGCTTAAAAATAAGCCCTAAAAGTGCCCCAAGGGCCTTTTTTGCCTGCAGCCCCAAGCCTTTGGCTTATTTGCTTATTCTGCTTATTTCTTTGTTTTAACTGGCTTATATTTGGTTGCATTAGCTTATTAGTGTTAGCTTAATCTTAGGATAGCTTATTTTAGTTGTTTTGCAGCTTATTTAGGTCAAAAAGTCCATAACTTAGCTTATTTTTTTTACTTAGAGTAAAAAAGGTGTTCTGCCATCATTTTGGCTTATTTCCGGGCTTATTATAGCTTTTCAAAAAGAATTCCAAGTTTTAAAGTTGCTTATTTTTATTTATTCTAGCTTTTTCATTTTATAAGTTTTCCAAAAAAAATAAAAGGGGAAGGCCAAAGTCCCGGGTGGGCAAGACTCGAACCCGGGACCTCAAAGCCCTCAACCCTTTATAAACATAACACACACTACCGTTGCGTCCTTGGGTCTTTTCTGTTAGACCTTTGGGCGCTTTGGTATTTAAGGGTGTTTTGCCCCACAAGCTTTATAAGCTGTTGAGTTTATTTTGACAGCTTATTTGATAAGCTGGTCAAGCCAGCTTATTTTTCTTAGGACCGTCACACTTTCAAGTATTTTTTGTAATTTTTTCAGATTTTTATAAAATCTTTTAGTATTTTTTATAATTTATTTTCTTTTTAAACTTTAAAAAATCATAAAAATAGAATATTAATCAGAAAAATATAAACTTTTTTTTAAAAATTTTCTTTTTTTATATAATTTGTAGGAAAAATATTAAAACATCTGTAGGGTTAATTTTTAAAAAATTTAATTTCTAAAGAACGGGTTTTGACCCTGTTTTTGTTTTGACTCGTTTTTGGGTCAAACGACCTCCGTTTTTAGTCTAGTTTTTTTTAAACTTTGTTATTTGTCATCTAAAATCTATTTTAGCTTTTAAATTTGTTCTAGGGTTTAAATTGCAAAATTTAGGTTTTTGACCCTCGCTTTTCATGCCCGTTTTAGGATTTAAGTTATTTAGCTTTCGTTTTTAGGTTTTATTTAATCGTTTTTGCATATTTAACTTGTAGAAATAGAAAACCAATCCTAATTTAGTCATATTCAAACATCGTTTATCAATTCGTCATTCAATTTTCTATTCAAGCCTCGTTGGGACTTAACGACCCGGGAACTCATACTTCCGGTTACATATATATTTTATTTAGTGAATTTTGACTTCTTGCCTTGGTCAAAGGCAATTGGTTGAGTGTTTGCTTATATATTATATATATTATTGACGAATCAATCCTGTACAGAAAGAAATTTCCTATTTTCCCTTTTGCAATCAACTCTATTTCATCATGAATCATCTAATGCTTAACAATTAAATTCATAAAACTAATCATTCCAAATTCAATCAAAGAAACACATGTATGCATATTAGCTAATAGATAAGCATGCATATCATCATATATTTATTTATAGTGTATCAAGTTCCATGCAAACAAGTGTTTAGGATGATAAAATCGAAAGATCATCCAAGGTAAGTTATGTTGCCCGTACTACATACTAAGTTACCACTAAATAATACAAGTTTAAGTACTTAAGCATCATAAAGTAATAAGTAATATAATTAATAATGTCACAAGGCACATTTCCATATTGCTCACTTCCTCATATTTCTCCACAAGTTTCTGAGACCTTTCCCGATTGACCTTAATCCACCACGGTGCTCGTCTCGAATATGAACATGACGGTTGATGATTTCGGTTTGACGGCTGTAAAAGGGTTCCAAGTGAGGGTCAATGTTAGGTGGGTTTTGAAAAACTTGAGGAACTTCATTTGTTAACGAATTGACATAACGAATGGGGGAAGGAGTGCTTGCACGCGAGGTCCCTTCGCCATTTCTATCATCATCATCATTGTTAAAATAAGGGGAGGATGGTTGATCAAATGTGGAAGAAGAAGAAGTGGAGTGACGACCTCTTTTCGTGCCACGGTCCTTTCTAGTCTTTCGCTCTTGTTGAGCGGCAAGAGGATTCATGACACGATCGTACAAGACATAAGACTCATTATACAATTCATGATTTTCATTCATGATAAGTTTAAACAAATGGGTCAATAACATTCCATAGGGTAGAATCAACCGCTTTTGTTTGGTGACCCACTCCATTCGTTTTGACATATAATAGGCAAGGTTGAACTTTTTGGAGTGTATAACACAATAAAGCATGTAACAAAGACACGTGGGAACATGGTCCCGATTACCCCCAGACAGAAAACGTTTTCCCGGATAATTTCTTCCAAAGGCTTCAAGTTTGACACAATTTCATGAGTGAGAATTTGATATTCAAGAACATCAATTTCTTCCTCATGACGGATTTGACCTTCTCGATCAATTCAAATAGATGAAATGATGTCGTCAGAAGAAGGAGGGGTTGTTTGATATGGACCATCCGTAGGGACACTATATGCCAACTCGTCAAGTGACCACTTGTCAGTAAAGACGCAGGCACCCTCGCAAGGTATGTCAAGAATTTGAGCAAATTCTTCAAGAGAGTAAGAAAAGAATTGATTTTGAATCATAAATTCGATGAACATTTGACCTTCGTCAGAATAGTTTAATTGATACTGACTATAAAACTCAAGTATGTAACGAGGACAAATTTGGTCATTAATTTCAAGGAGACACTCAAACTCGACAAAATTGAACAAAGACCGAACATAGTTTGGATCCGAAAAGTTTTCAAAAACCACCCGACCCTCATGAATGCAACGACTTTCAAGGTTTCTTAGTTTTTATTTTATAGGTGTACGGTATTCATGTGATATTATTAGAATATAGGCTCTTGTATTTTTGTGATCTTCCAGATGACTTACGAGGCATGATTTCCTAGAAGAAGAATAAAATCATATTTTATTACCGTTTACTTGTAATTTGTTATGCACATTGTTTTTAGTGTGTGCCTAAATGTGACAAATGTGGAGCAACAATTAACTCGACCTAAAATTTAAATATAAGAGTTAATCCAAACGCTCCTTAGTTTGATTTTGCTCATCCAAACAAGTCAAAAAATACATATGATCTATGCATCTCAAAATTTGTTCATGAGATCATTATGCATGTGTTTGAAAACGTTTTTAAGATGTATTAACAATGCATAATAACAATTTTATTATTTTCCTAACGTGAGTAATTTAAAAATAAAATTGGGGTTTTGGTTCGAAATCAATTTTTCAACAAACTAACTAATGTATGCAAATCTTATGTCTACGGGAGGCATATTAGTTATACATTGTAATCTAGTAGTCCTAATTGTACAAAATTAAATGAAAAATAAAAAATCCCCAATTTCAATTTTTAGTGTTTATCATGAACCCTAGACTCAAATTGAAAGAAAATAGATAAAGTGACTTACAATTGATGATGTCGATAATGTTATGAATGATTGTAGGTGTTGATTTTATCTTCAATTAGTGTTTTAATAGGTGATTTTGAGTTTTTGGGTTGTTTGAGTTCGTTTTCGTCGCTGCAGAGAAGATAGGGTGTGTTTGGTTTAGTGAATTGAATTTTTTTGACTAAGTGAGGAATATAGAAGTTTTCTGGTGGCGATCCCATATAGTCAGGCGGTCCCAAATATATTAGGGGCCGCCCAGGATATGGGGGCCGCCCTCAGTGAGGGAATTTGGACTTGATTTTGACGAAAATTTTTCAAGGAAGAGTGACATTTTAATTTGCATTTTACGAATTAAAAGTACTTGACGTGCTTTGGATTAAGTATCTCAAGTTGTCACGACACGGAATGGAACTCATACTAGAATTGAGACAGAAGAAAGAGAAGCGGACTAGTACGATTTATAGAATGTGTTTCATCATTTATAAACCAAGACGTAGATAGTTAAACGATTCACGAAGGGGTTTCGTAAGAATGTCGGCGATGTTGTCGACGGATGACACTTTTTCGGTTGAGATATGTCCTTTCTGGACATTATTACGAATAAAGTGGTGACGAATTTTGATGTGTTTGGTTCAAGAATGTTACACCGGGTTTTTGCTAAGGTCAATTGCGCTTTTATTGTCGCACATGATCGGGACGTCGTCGAGTCGAACGTCGTAGTCGATAAGAGCTTGTTTCATCCATAGTGCTTGTTGACATGCCTTTCTGGCGCTTACGTATTCGACTTCGGTAGTGGATATATCAAGAGCGGTTTGTTTCTTCGAGAACCAAGATGTCAAACAACATCCCACGAACGTACAAATTCTGCTAGTGCTCTTTCGATCCACATAATCTCCCGCATGATCAAAGTTGGCATATACTATTGTTTCTATGTCGGTCCCCTTAGGATACCATAATCCTAAGTGCGTAGTGCCTTTAATGTATCAGAAGATATGCTTAACCGCTTCAAGGTGAGAGGTTTTGGGAGCCTCTTGAAAGCGGGCACAAAGGCAGACACTAAACATGATATCAGGCCTACTTGCCGTTAAAAATAATAAACTACCTATCATGCATCGATACTTGGTACTATCTACCGACTTACACTCTTCGTCTTTCGTGAGCTTGGTAACGTAGGACATGGGGGTTTTCATCGGTTTAGATTCTTCTAAGCCAAATTTATTAAGCATTTCTTTAATATATTTAGATTGATTAAAGAAAATACCATCTTTCATTTGTTTTATTTGTAGTCAAAGGAAGAAGTTAAGTTCACCCATCATGCTCATCTCAAACTCGCCATGAATGATTTTGGCAAATTCATCACACATGTCTTGACAAGTTGAGCCAAATATAATATCGTCGACATATATTTGAACGATGATGAGGTTTGGACTTTTCTTCTTAGTAAAAAGAGTGTTATCTATCATTCCCATTTTATATTCATGTTTAACAAGAAAAGCTTTTAATTTATCATACCAAGCTTTGGGTGCTTGTTTGAGACCGTATAAAGCTTTCTTTATTGTATAAACATGATCCGGTTTTTCAAAGTCAGTGAATCCTGGAGGTTGTGCCACGTATACCTCCTCATTGATAAAACCATTCAGGAATGCACTTTTTACATCCATTTGGAATAGCTTAAAATCTAAAGCACAAGCATAAGCTAATAGTATCCTAATTAACTCAAGTCTAGCAACTGGGGCATAAGTTTTATCATAATCGATGCCCTCTTGTTGATTATAGCATTGAGCAACTAACCTAGCCTTATTTTGAGAAACAAAACCGTTCTCGTCTAACTTATTTCTAAACACCCACTTAGTTACTATGATTGTCATATTCCTAGGTTGTGGAACTAACTCCCAAACGTCGTTAGCAACGAACTGATTTAATTCTTCTTGCATAGCGACTATCCAACTTTCATCTCCTAAGGCTTCATTCACATTCTTAGGTTCTATAGTACAAAAGAAGTTACTTTGGTTTTGGGCTTGTGATCTAAGGGTTCTTTGGTTAAGGTGTCCTATGACATTTTCCAATAGATGGTTCCTAGATTCCTTAATATTGACTATTTCGTCAATCTCGAAAGTTTCATCCTCAATGTCATTTTCTAGGTTTTTCTTTTCGGTAACCTTAATTGCTTCTTCTTCATCTAAGTCATCATCCACCAAGGGTGATGGCTTAGATGGTGGAGGAGTTTCATCGAATGTCACGTTGAGTGATTCTTCGACTTTCTTAGTATGTTTGTTAAGGATGATGTAGGCTTTACTATTTTGCGAGTAACCTAAAAAGATACATTCGGGTCAAACTTTGTAAGGTAGTCTTTAGTGTTTAAAATGAAGCACTTGCTTTTAAACACTATAAAGTAATCTAGAGTAGGTTTCCTACCTCTTAAGAGTTCGTAGGGTGTTTTTCCTAAGATGGCTCTAATTAGGATCCGGTTGAGAATGTATGTTGAAGTGTCTACAACGTTACACCAAAACTTCTGTGGTAACGATTGCTCATTCAACATAGTCCTACTTATTTCTTGAAGTGTCCTATTCTTCCTTTCAACCAAGCCATTTTATTGAGGAGTGCGTGGAGACGAAAAGTTATGTATAATACCATTGGCATTGCAAAATTCTCCAAATTGCACCTCATTATCAAATTTCCTACCGTGGTCGGTTCTTATTGACACTATAGTGCATCCTAATTGGTTTTGAATTTTCTTACTAAATATTTCGAATTAATCGAAGGCTTCGGATTTGTCCTTAAGGAATCTAGTCCAAGTATACCTAGAGTAGTCATCTACTATGACTAAGGTGTATCAGTTTCCTCTATAACTTCGTACGGCAGATGGACCGAAGAGATCCATATAAAGGAGTTCTAAGCATCTAGTAGTTGAGACTATATTCTTAGCCTTATGACTAGCGTGAGCTTGCTTTCCAATTTTGCAAGCATCACAGAAGTGTTGATCAAACTTAAGCTTAGGTAAGTTTCTAACTAATTCATTAGATGCTAACGATTAAATAAGACTCATATTTGCGTGACCTAATCTCCTATGCCACAACATGGAATTTTCATCAATCGTTGCTAGACAAATTTGGTCTTTAAGCTTATTTACTAATTTCATCACATATAAGCCTTTCTTCCTAATACCTCTACCTACGACCTTACCATCCTTAGTGATTTCACTATCATGTTCAGAGAAAGTTACTCTACACTTATTATTACATATTTGTCAATGATGTTATTTACATGTTCTACATTATCTATTTTGAGAGAGTCATTCGAAATCGTACCTTTGCCAATGATGTTACCGCGAAGATTACTACCAAAAATAACATTACCTCCGTTGTATGCCTTGTAGCTTGAGAAGAGCTTTCGGTTACCCGTCATGTGTTTGGAGCATCTGCTGTCCTTTATCCATTCATCGGGTTCCAAGTCGACTCCAAGGCATATCTTTTTATATAAGGCAACACTTCAAACATTTGGTCCCCAATATCTCATGGGTCCAAAGTTGTTAGTACTAAACATCCTTTTTATTTGATGCAATTGGTTGGGATGTGAAAATGGAAGACACATTTCCCATGGCATGTAACTTTGACGTGGAAAGTTGTTCCAAGTTACGGGAAAGCCACAAGGTTGATTTTGTCGACCAACGTTTCTTTTTGGTTGCGGTGTTTTAGAACGATAATAATTATTTGTGACTCTTCTAGGTGGTGGAGTTTTTGATCTAAAATTAGGTTTTGAAAATCCAACTTCGGGTTTTGATAATGGCTTATAAAATTGTTTAACTTCATTATCACTAGCAACGGGGACTTTTACATTGTTTACTATTATGCGTTTTGGTCTATGACCTAAAATAGATTTTTGAAAAGACACACTTTTCTCAGATCCAGGCGTAGTTCCTGGTGGCGGTCCCATATTTGCTTTGGGGGGCCGCCTGCACATTAAGGGGGCCGCCCATATTTATGAGACCTCCATCAGAGGACGCCTTTTTCTGGGCTTTCACAAATTTTATTTCTTTAGTTCCACTAGATGATGCTTCAAATGAATTAAACCTTAAACCTAACTGTTGGATCCCTTACTGAATGGATCTTTAACCTTTAGCTTGTAAAGGATTTGTTACTCTAGATAAATCGTTAGTTTACGAGGTCCCTCTTTTAAGCTTTTCATTTTCATTTTAAGCATTGACATTTTACAAATTCGAGATCAGTTTCTTTGTTTTCTTGAGTGTAGGACACTTTTTCTCTTTAGAATGATAATTTCTTTGTAATCTATCTTAGTGGGCTTTTTAGTACTTTATTTTTTAGTGATTTCTTTAAATCATTTTGCACAGTTATCTATTTCATTTTCTAATATTAAATCATCTATTGACGAGTTTTCATCACTAAAGTAAGAGGATTAGAAACATACCTCACTCGATGGCTTGAGGCACTAGACAAATTTCGTTATACTTTCTCATCATCTTCTTTACCGCTATCACTCCAAGAACCTCCAAAAAATGCTCTTTGGTTCTTGTCTTTCGGTGGTTTTGGACATTCTCCAATAAGATGATTCGGGTCGCCGCATCTAAAGCATTTTCTATCACTTTTACCGTTCTTGTCATCACGGATTCTTTGGAATGTCTTTTTGTCGTTCCGAGGTTGTATCATGAATCTACCTCTTCTCTTAAAGAACTTCTTGAAGTATCTTACCGCCATGGCGTATTCTTCGTCTTCACTTCCGGAAGTCGAACACTCTTCATCACTAGATTCTTTCTTATCCTTTAAAGCAAGAGATTTTCATTCAACTTTTGCTTTGACTATTTCGGAACCTTTCTTGATGATCATTTCATGAACTTTGAGGTTCCCGATAAGTTCAAGAGATAGTGATGTTAAGTCTTTCGACTCTTCAATTGTCGTGACCTTTGCTCTCCATTTAGGATGTAGAGCCCTAAGAAATTTCCTAACATAGTTCTTTCTAGAATAACCTTCATCAAGAGCTTTTAAACTAGTAATAATAATATTAAATCTAACAAAAGCACTATCTATATATTCGTCTTCGGAAATGACGAATTGTTCATATTGTTGAACCAAAAGGTCAATCTTATTATCTTTGACTTGACTATTTACTCTTGTGGGTGATTATAACAATGTTTCCAATTTCTTTTTGTTCGTATTACACATGAAAATTCTTTCATATTCTTTTCTAGGCAAAGCATTATAAATAACCATTTTAGCTTCGTTATTTTCGCAAGTTTCTTTTTAAGATCATCACTTTGTTTTCGAAAGGGATAACCTCATCTAATTTGGTTTCTGGATTTTGTTCAATAGGTTGAAAATCACGTGGTTAAGCAAATGCCAGAGAATCTAGATCTTTGATTTAACTTATGTCGTGAATCTATTTTTCCAATAAATAAAACTATCACTTTCAAAGAGTGGTGGTCTTTGCATAGATTTCCCTTCTAGATATTTGTCGGAATCCATAGATCGATCCAAGCTTTAAAATACAGTATATTTTAAAAATCTTGAGTGACCTTGGCTCCTGATACCAATTGTGGAAACTAGAAGGGGGGGGGGGGGGTTGAATAGTTTACAGGTTCGTTTTTGTTTTAAAACTTTGCTTTCAAAATACTTAGATTCGAGTAGTATGTTTAACCAACCAACAATATGAATCAATCAAGTAAATATCTAAACTAATAGAAAATAACAATCAAAACAATATAAAGAGACGAGAGAAGGAACAATCAAACCATGACACCAGATTTTAGTGGTTTAGCTACAAAAGATCTACATTTGCCCTACTCCACTCCTGAGTATTCCTTACTCGGATTTCACTATGTCAACAAGCTCCCTTCAGGCGGAGAAAACCGTTTACATGTCGCTTACGTTATTTTCCGACACTAAGCTAAATGTCGAGTCCTAATCTTAGCTAGAACCAATCTACCACTTCACAATCAATACACGATCACTAGATCTACACTATCGGATTTACACAATATCTGAATCACACAAATACACAAGATAATTACAATAGAGATTTGATACTTAGAAGAAAGGAGGAGAGATCACTAATCAACACTTCGTTTCTTGGCGAATACGAGTGTTCTTCTCTTGCACTTGAATGAGAGGGAAGAGATGAGAAGAAGAGATTAGATCACTTGAAACAAGATCAAGAGATGTTAGTGATCAAGATATTTAGTGAGAGAAAGAAGGTTTTTAGAGAGAGAAAGAAGTGTGAGAAAATTCGTGCAAAGAGGTTTGATTTTCTGCAAGGAATGAAGCAGTATTTATAGGCAGGAAAATCCAACGGTCACTGGCGGCGGTCCCGGCGGTCCCAGATATATAAGGGGGCCGCCAGGCCTATAAGGGGGCCGCCAGTAGACTACGCTCCCTTTTTTGTCTTTTTGTGGGGAAGGTTGTATCTGGTATAGAAGCTTCCGTTTTGGGGGGAAAATTTAAATTTCAAATTTTAAGTTTTTAATAAAACTTTTCTTTTAATTAGAAAATATTTTGTATAATTAATTTTGTGAAATTCTTTTGTAAAAATGTAATGGATAAGAGAAAAATATTTTTTTGATCACTAATCATGCTTAATGATTTGTTTGTTCATACCTTAAGTGATTACTAATCTTAGAAATGGAATTTTACGATTAATAATTTGTAAACGTTTAATTTTATCGTAAAAGTTTTAACATTTTGTTATTATCAAAACGTTGAGAGGTCGAAAAATATAAATAACGTTTTTAGACATTATTTGTATTAACAGAAAACACATAAACTAAAAGAAATTAAACACCTACCGCAAACCTTCCAAAATCCTGAAGCCGTTACATAAAAACGGTTATCATCCGAATTCGGTACTTCCGCAATAATTTGTTGCTTTTAAGATTTTGTAACGGCTTCTAAGAAAATCAAAGCTATAACAATAATTTTGTTGCTTTTAAGATTTTAAACGCTCTAACTTCGGTTCTTATTCGGATTCTACACTTCCCGGTACGACCTTCTTTTTTCTTCTTTTTGCTTATTTTGAGATTTATGTGATTATAAAAAGAGAAGACGGGAAAGAGAAAGATAAAATGAATATTAAGGAATCTAATGATTATTTTATTGTCTTAAATTTGCTTGGTTGATTGACAATAATTTTATACAGTTAAAAAATACTAGACGAGTACCCGTGCATAGCATCAGAAATTCTTAGCGGCAGATAATTAACGATATGCGATATTGTGGTAAATATTTCGTATAACGTTCAAAATAAGCGTTTTTCTAACAAAAATATAAAGAATATCTGCAAAAAGTACACGTAAGAGTTGAGGAGTGAAAGTGGATGTATATTGAGAGATTATCTTTTGCTGTAAAATAGCATTTGTGTGTGTTGTGTGAATTTATATGGTGGATGCGGTTAAATATTTTTAATAATCATTATCGATAGTAATGATTTTTAGCGGTTACACTTTTTAATAATTATTGGAGGCCGTTACAATGATAAATTAAATGGGCTGTTATAATGATATTGATGACTGAATTTATTATTCAACATTGTGTATCCTGGTTTCTTAAATTAGATTCAACATTCAACATTCTTACATTTTCAAAAAGAGATGCTAGAACCACAAACAAAATTACACAAAAACTTTTACAAAATGATGTGTCATGTTATTTGTGGATGCATATAAGAAAGATAATTTAAAAGTAGATTTGAGAATGCCAATAATTATATGACACATCATTTTGTAAGAATTTTTGTGTAAGTTTGTGGTTCTAGCATTTCTCTTTCAAAAAATGGTGCTAAACTCTTTATAATATAGCATAGATAATAGTTGTAAGCCATCAATTAAAACATGACACTTTATTTTGTAGATATTTATTTGCGGGTCTTTTGTGAATATAGCTTAATTCAAAAATAATATCTTGAATACAACCCTCCGTAACAATATGATCATGTATCTTAACATTTTAACATGTTACATAGTAATTATTTACCACTAAAAATAGTTGAAAACTTCAAACTGTATAAATTTAACGTATGACCTCTAACTAGTTTTGTGCAAACAATAATTTATTGTCAAAAGATATAACAATAATTTTGTTGCTTTTAAGAAAATCAAAGCACTATCAAACACTACATTATGTTTACGAATCACGTTTTATACAGTGAAACTATAGACGACCCAACACATTAGCTGGTTGAGCCATTACTTTCCACCACACAACGTAGTTCAATTTATCACTCACGTTGAGTACCCTTACTACCATGAACCATTTTGTTTAAAAAATATTCTCATCTTAAAGGTGATGCATGTATCGCAAATGGCGAGGCACCATTTACAAAACGAGGATGCGTGTGTCGTAAAATCCACCATGCACTTACCATTGCTTTGATTAGGCTTCAAACATTTGTAATTTTCAACAAATATCGGACACTGTTCCTCTAAGATATGATTATGTTCACAACAATTCCTCATGAATTTAAGCAAAAGGAGATGCATATAAAATCATCTGCAACTCCACATATTACGACGCTACCAAATTGATCTCCTGGACTGCATAACATCATATAACAATGTTATCTTTGAGACAAGGACTACACACACCCACACAACAGCGACATTATAATATGAGTCCTGATAAGTCCTTCAAAACTAAATCAATAGCTAGAAATCTAAATTTGTATCCCAAAGGAAACATGACAATTGTTCCAAGTGCATATTACAATGGTCTTGATCTTCAATGACCCAAGAACGTAGGGCTAGTCACTGTTAAAAGTTTCTGCCAGAGAGATTTAATTAGGATTATTTTTCAGGCTTTAACGCTCTAATTACAAAAGACGATGAGAGCAACACTAGCAAACACAAGCGAGTGACATGCAAGGGCATTTCTATCATCAGTATTGACATAGCTAGGGAGGTAATACCAAGTGCAATATACTATTTTGTCAATACAGGTATAATTCGAAAACAAGTTAGACTGGGTTGGCCAAATATACTCTCTGTCCATTTCTTGAAAAACACTTGGGTCCGTTTGGTTTGTAGATGGGTTTATAATTAGGATTAGGATTAGGATTTGGATGTGAGATACGAGAGAAAATATATTATAAAATTAGTAAGTTATTGTTTTATAAAATTAATATAAAAAATTAATAATATAATTAATATAATAGTAATTTGACCCACTAATATATAATAGAAAGTACAAAATGCCATTATAAATAAATATATTTCACATTTCGAGAAGACCCATGAATCATTTATCAAAACCAATCTATTTCCTTTTGCAGGGATATATATGCAATTCTCCCTTCTTTGTTTGGTGCAAGACCCTATTTGAAGGATTCATCCACCCACAAATACAAACCAAGAAACATTTTTCACCCACAATCCCAAACCATCCGGACCCTTAAATGTGTTAAACATAATTAAAAAACAATATCAGTACAATACCGATATAACATTTTAGATAAAAAGATATTGGTTGTTGCATGCATTAAAATACACTTACCAATTCATAAATTGCTAGATTTTCTTTTGAAACAAAGCTAGTTGATCCATGAGCAATGATTATTCATCCTTTTGAGTTATGTCAGGGGTAGCTAAACCTGAAAAATACATTTACTCAGATAGTCATTTTGTGGTTGTAAAGAAAATAGTACTCATTTTATGACCAGATTCTGCCAAGTAAAAATATAACACAATTGAAATGATCGATCAATCTGCTAAAATAGAATGAGTATCTACGAGACAATATTTTCCAAGGAAAAACAATATCTAAAATAGAATAAGAGAGTATCTACGAGACGATACACAAGAAATGCTGAATCATGAATGCACTTCCCAGGAATGCATATCGGAAAAACATCTTTCTAAGACAAGAAAATGGAAAGTAAATAGCAACTGAAATTCATGTTTTTCTCAGTTAAGTGCAGCAAAGGCAAAACAGTTTTATAAACATCCGTACAGCTTTACACATTGCTCCACGCTAGCTTTTGTACAGCTTGAAGCAAACATCATTAACTGTTTCATAATGCATACTTTGATTCCACAACCCTATGAATTAGACTGTATAAAGCAAACTAAGAAAAATAAACATAAGATGCAAGAAAAAGATTTAGAGGTGAAAGTCTCGACACACTCACTTATAAACGGGTGGATTAGGATTGCTTTTTATCTGAACTACCAAACGGGTTGGAAAAAAAGGCTAACTATAGCGATAACAGGTCAAAAGGAGTGATCAGATCAATTGGAGTAAACGATTTAGAACAGTTTTGTAATGATACTGTATTGTAATAATATTGTTTATTTGATAACGTCTATTATACTAACCAATAAAAATCAGCCAGTAAATGTTCGTGGGTCAACCTCACCAGACCGGTTATGAGCGGTAACTAAAAAGAGCCCGTTTTGACCCGTGATCTACTCTATCCCATCTTGCCACCTCTTGACTATGAATCATGATCCAAGATGCAGGCGAGGTCTTAAAAAGAATTGCAAATGTCACAAAATAAGAAGATATTGTTGATGGGATGCCATAAACACGAGTTGTTTTGTTACCGATGTATAGGTTCTCTTACGCACGTGTAGAAACCATAAAAATGCACAACAAAACATGATATTTTAGTATCACAACTTTCTTCTATGACTTTTACATGCAGACGCCGTCTTTGTGAGAAACTATTGGTGTGAGTACCGTCCCTGCCCAAAGCAAAATGACTAAAATGCCCTTGCCTTCCGTGAGACTGTCATTTCACTTCGGGGCTTTTTAGTCATTTCACTCTCGAGCAAAGACAATATCTGCACCAAAGGTTTCCCGCAGTGACGATGCTTGCACTTCCAAAAAGGTAAGGATTGCGCCTGCAATTGGAAAATACCAAGGGACGATTTTTGCAATTTACTCTGGAATAAATCAAGCATTTTGATGCCTTCTACAAACGTTGTTGGGGGACTTTCAACCTTTAACCAATTTTTTTAAATATACATTTGACTTATTAGAAGTAAAGTAGAATCCATATTCATCTGTTTGCCCATATATTGGTGAAAAGTATCACCTCTAACATACGTATATTGATGAGTACTGATGTCTTAATTCTAATATAGTTAAAGAAGTTACAAGATTTGCAAGAGAAAAAGATAGGAACTATAGGAACCGGATTCTAATATAGTTAAAGAAGTTACGTGATTTGGAAGAAAAAAAATAGGAACTACTGGAACCTGTTCACAAACTAGATTATAAGTGGTTTAACATGACAATCTCTTAATAGTATATCAATAAAATATCTCATAAAGCCAATGCCTAGAAAGACCAACTCTAACTACACATGCATATGATAGATTTACACTCTGATACGTGCATGAAGGTGAAGACCAAGTCTCAAGCAATTGATAACTTAATTACTCCATGATCCACACGTACAAGAAAGTGTATTTGCATGCATGAAGTGCACTAGTCACGTTTTCTTTTAAATTAGAATTCCATGTGTGAATGTTGTTCCTAAAACATAGGCTAGTTGGTAGTTGTGATAACAGTTTGCATAATATCTTATAAATGTGTAATCTATTGTTCTTGGAGTTTTGCCCGCTCAAAGGACCTTATCCTTCTCGTTCCCTAATCTATTTCATGGGGAATTGACCATCTTTAACACACTCATACATAAAATAACTAGAGAATATTTGGAGGGGTTCCATCTCAGCATGGTACGATTGGAAAGAATGGTAGCTCGTTTGCTTCGGTTACTCAAGTCAAGAATAACAAAC